>JAOBAY020031551.1:0-14266 GCA_025331085.2 Zoanthus sociatus | reverse complement strand
ATATTTTCATTAATTGGCTCCTTGACACTTTTAGCTTTTTAGTTATTTCAGGGAGCCTGTACCTTTTTCATTTAAATTTTTTTACCTATCACTGTAAATAATATGCAAAATTATGGTACAAATAAATAAATTCTTCTTTAAGTTGGGGTTGTCAGTTAACATTTGCAAATTAATTCAAATATAAATTTGCTATTTTGGTCGCCTCATGACTTCACGCATCTTTGACATCTGCTATTGTCAATAAAATAATAGTAAGCATCGCGTTCTGATTAGTTCGTTGAAAACCAACATTATACAAATACTTTCCTAAACATGACGGAATTTGGTTTATAATATTTATCATCCTTTCAGATAGCTCAATCTAAACTATTACTGCCATATTCTATGATGTTTTTAATTGTAAACAGAAGTTTTCACCACGAATTCGAACTCCCACCATCTTGAATTTTTCAATCAAACTGCTCGTGCGCATTAGTTCTGTCAGCCTTGTGTTCCTTTCCCCTTGTAAAAACAAAAACATACTTAATCTCCAAAAAACAGCCATCAAAAATTTTGAACCAAATAAAACAGCCTGCAGAATAAGACAGATTTTCTGAACGTGATTTTGAACCGTGACAAAAATATTAAAATCTTGGCAAGGCTGGTGATTAAACTAGGCACCCTGTGGTCAGAAGGCAGAGATTTTACCAACTGTTCTCAGAACTTTTTGAACATGAAAAGTCATTATCTACTGTACATAGGAGTTGCAATGTACTCACTTCAAAACCCTGAGTCTGGGTTTGGCAACCTGACCACTGTCACCAAAGTCGACATAAAACACATCAACCATATCATCTTGTCCAATTTTTGTTACTCTTGCTCGGTACCAGCAGTTGTCAACATCAAATGGAGCACAGCACAAATCACCAGTTTTAAATCCATTTAGAACTGAGGTTTCAGCAGAAATCTGATTCTAAAACACCCAATAATTTTGGTTAAAATAACAACATAGTCTAATTATTTTGCTATCTACATACTGTACTAAAAAAAATTATTGATTTTCAGCATGTACAACTCTGTGCAAGCATAACATTAAGGCCAAACTAAATGTAACACTACATTTAGACTTAAGATAAACTTCATACTGCATATTCCAACCCCTCTCTCTAAGCAACCACATTAAAAATAACTGCTCGTGATAATATAACTTGAAAGGTTATGCTATTCAAAAATAACTAATACATAGTCTAATCATTTCGTTGTCTATATACTTAAAAGGGTTACTGAGACTGAGTTTGTACAACTGTGTAAGCATAACATTAACAGCAATAACATGACAAAATACCTTATCATGCTTTTAAACAATTTAATATCAAATATCATATTTAGCATAGTAGATATATATTCATTTTTATTTCATAGAACGATATGAGTGTTTTACCCCCAGATCAAAATTGGATTGATTGATGCATGTTTTACTGTAAAATACACCACTCGTAGATTTCATATGAAACTACTGTACACCTGGGATATGACTGCCATATTTCCATTTTTTAAATTACATGTTGGCTTGAACATACAATATAATTATAGGTTATCTTTGCATGGAAGAAAGATTTCAATCATTTTCTGCAATTACTTGTGAATTTTTTTTTCCAATCAAAGATAAACTTCAAATGTTCGCACCGTGGGGTAATATCCTCCACATATAACCCATAAATATAAACATGTAAGTTTGTTTCTTGATATTTTGCAAAATGAATAATTGTATTCTTTGCTATCAATCAGCTGTTGAATTTCATTTTCTGTGTTTGAATGGAGGGTAAACTGCCCCATGCACTTTCAACCAGAAAGAATTGAAAGAATTGAATTGAAAAACTGTAATTCAGCAGTGAAAAATTCCATACAGGACTGAAAATGATGTCTATTGATACCAACTTTTGTACACTATATCGCACCTCTTTTGTGAGTTCTGTATTCATTGTTTCCAGAGCACTGGCTTTCTCTGTTATCAACTGGACATGGAAACTTGAAGGATCACTCAGAGCAGAAACAAACACTTTGACATACTCTGAACCAGCTGGGAATGTAGAAACTGTATCATGTGCTGTCCCTGTTTCTAGATGTGACACAACGTCTTTAGTAAAAAAAAAATTAACTGCAAAACTAAAGTGAACAATTGTCCTATTGGTGTGACTACATATTTTGGACTGAGGATTGCCAAATTGAAAGCAAAATTTGTTTCAGTGAGTGAATTCCTTAGTGGAGGCAGTGTGGGTCAATGTTTAGAGTCAGGGACCTGAATGCAGGTTTAAATCCCCAACTTGGACTACTATAATTCATGAATTTGTCCTCGGTGATCCCAGCATCAAATTCACCATGTTTTGCTAATAGCCAACTGGTTTGCCTCCAACCATATGGGACTCTTAACTGGCGGGAGGGGAACTTTGACATGAGACCAACAAGACCCTTTAGGGGAGTTGTATTTAGTATGTTTTTTCATTTTCTTACTGTATATAAAAAGAAAATTGCTTATCTCCATAAGGGTTGATGTTTTGACCATATTCTATGGCAATCTGCTTTGATTTTCAGATTTGAAATCATTGTCATTTTATTTCACAGTTAAGACATCAAAGTAAAAAAATAATTACACTAAACAATACTAGAAATGTAATTCTCAATACTGTATTATTGGGAGGAACTAAATAAAACACACCTTTTTCCTTATTATCTACTGACACCTGATGAACTTTCCCTTTGTTTGATACCTTCTGAGCTGCAAAGTTTGCTTCTTCAGTCACCTTTTCCTCCAACAAGCCTCTGGCATGAAGGATCTGTTTAGTTGTGCCAGTTAAGGTGACCTTCCTCAATGGTGTTTGTAGGTCAACTTCAGAACTTCTTTCAACTGCAACCTTTGCTCCTAAAGATTAAAAAACAACCAACCAATAAAACAAAATTATTAATGAAAATACTATGTTTTAAAGCAAAAGGTGCTTACACTTTATTATTGTTAAACATAATTATATTAACAGGGCTTGAAATTGCGACTGATAGGTCCCATTTGTGACTAAAACTTCAAGTTTTTTTTTCTGACTCCAAAGTTTCCCTGCTGCAGAAAATTTTCATTACTTTAGTTGTAACACAAGTAGCAACAATCCACCAAATGAAAACGTACTGTTAACTTGCCACCTGGACAAATAACAACATACTTTTCAAGAACTCTACTTGCCCAAGCCAAAATCTACAGTAGTTGTCAGTATTGATCAAGCAAATGATATCTCCATCCCTGGTCCATAAAGTTGAACATCTACTGTAGTTGCTATAGTACCAGTGACTCTTGAAACTTGTCAGAAAAAAGTCAATAAATTAAGTAGCAAACTACTCTTTGAAAAACTAATTATAAATTGGGAAATGTAATGGGTTGACCACGGCAAACCAGTATTAAAAATGGGCTTATTCTTTTGTTGTAAGAAAATGAAAAGTGCAGGCTTGTAATATGAAATAGCATGTCATTAAATATATGCCTAGCCTGCAAATCAGGCTCTTGTTTAGTTATTCATCTGATCTTAAAAGTTCAACCTCAAGTAGAACAAGCAGAGCAAGAAGTATAGCAAGCACAAAGTGTGGCAAGTACCCAATCAAATGCTATTGACAATGGGATTGCCACCCCTTGTAACTGACACCACTTGACAACAGCAGTGCACTTTCCGAACATACATTTGGGATAATTTCCGTAGTGGGGTGTACTTATTTATGCATGCAGTTTCATTGTGTATGTTACTATAAAAGTTAGGGTCTGGGTAAGGATTAGTTTGCATGATTAAACAATAGTACACCCCAATACGGAAATTTTATCCACAAATCCAAATTAAAGAGGCGAATATTGTTTTTATTTGGTGTTAGAGTTTGAAAAATTGTACAACCATACTTGAACACAATGATTGTTTTCAAAAAATAGTAAAGTGCCGTATTTATAATAATTATGCATCTGGAAAGCAACAATTGAGTATAATTTCCGTACTGGGAGGTACAATTGTTTTATCATACAAACTAACCCTTACCCAGACAGTAACTTCTACAGTAATATACTGTAGGAGATGAATAAGTACGCCCCAGTACGCTGTACGGTAAGTTATTGTCTCTCACCTGAAAATCGACTTATTTGTCGAATATTTTGCCCTCCTCGACCAATTATCCTACCACAAGCTTGCATAGGAACGTAAACCTCCTCAACTACAACGACTGGCTGCATCGCAATAACTTTCTTGATAAGCAGTTCGGCTTTCTTGACCTTCTCTCGTTCACCGCGAATAATGGCTGTTCTTTCTGAGCTCTCTTCATCTTCATCATCCATAAAATTTAATCTGGCTCCAGACTCTTTCTGTATTTTTTTTATGTTTGCACCACCTTTACCAATAACTTGTCCAACTACTGATCTAGGAACTTTGACTTCTACGGTGGTTTCCGAGGTTGAAGCAACGTCCTCGACTTCGTTGTAGTCGGTTTCAACATCATCTTCATCGTCAAATTCGTCGCTTCGCAGCCTTCGGAAGAGGATATATAGAAGAATCGCAGCAATAGGAGCTCCTATCGCGATGGCCACACGCTGTTCCCTTGATAAAGTCGGCATATTTCTTATTTAGCAATATTGTTTGGAAAATATTTCTGCCATCACTCATTACAGTAAAGTAGAGCAGAGAGACGTCACGTGTCCCTCGCACCAGTCCTTTCGGAAGGATACAAATAACTTGCGACTTTGCGAGGTTTTTGAAGGGCAAGGTATAGTAACATGTACAAGACTTAAAGAGTATTTTTAGTTAAAATTTACATATATTTTTATTACTAAAAACCTGTTTTGTAGCACTTTTGATTCAAAAAGATGTTTACTGAACACACAAAAGCTTTCTGATGTGAGGTGAGAATTTACAAGCCTCTCCCCCACAGGTAGATTTCGTCAATATGTCACAATATTCGAATTTACAAATAAATTAAATGACTTTGTATTAATTTACAAATTATCGTAAGCTGTGGTTCACCACGACTCGTATCTATTTAACTTAATTAATAGCACGCCAAAAACATTGCTCTAGAGGACCATGGTTTGGATGAACAGGAATATAAGTGATACAGTTCGTAGCGTATTTAAACCAATGTTTTTGCGAGCAAATGTTGTGCATGGATTCCAACGGGGAGGAAAAGAACTTGGAATTCCCACAGGTAAGCAAATTCCATTGGAGATCAGTCTATAAAAGACACGTTTATGTTTTACTGAATAACTTTATGTAATGTTTAGTGTTCAGGATCTAAAGCTTTTATCAACTTACAGCTGTTTCAATATATTTATGCTAGAAAATATTGAAAATAAGTACTGATACTAAAACCTTGTATATATTAATATGTCATGAATCCAATTTATCTCCCACCGGACTTGTTTTAAATATTTCTTTTGCTTCATCATTACACACTCGAAGACAAGCTTCCATTCCTTTTACACGCACAATATTCAAAGTGTGTGAGTTGCTTTATTTTATTTTAAACTTGAAAATTACTAAGTCACACTGACATGCAGCTGGCGCACCACTGATTGCGCAACACTCATGAGTCGCTGAAACGAGGCTCCAACTATTACATTCTAAAGTCGCCTGCGTTGCATGTGAAGTTTTCCGTTTAAACTAATGATTTCTTCTGCTCATATCTTAAATGGAACACCTTTATTTGTACAAGGAAAAGTTGTAAAGGGATTTGGTCGTGGAAGTAAGGAACTTGGTATTCCAACAGGTACAAAATTTTAATTTTTTCTTTAAGGAAAAGGGAGCCCTGTCCGCCTGTCGCCAGAATTGTTTTGAAATTCGACTCTTCAATATCACGTGAATTCCATGTTTTGATCGCATTTCAAATTATGGGGCAAACGATTCGTTTTCTTTTATTATCTTGAATTTGAGCAGAAGGTTAAATGACACGAAGGGTCGTTTTGTTTGATGTTGTTAGTTCAATAAGGGAGAAAGGACGGACACAAAGGATACGTTGTGTGCATTTCGTGATGTGTAAAGCGTAAGAAGGAAATAAAAAGCTAATATTACCTTTGTTGACTGGTGTCAGCAAACATATTATTGGTACCGTGAATTATGCTTAAGTTTCTTTTCCTAAAAGCTTCCGCAGGAAATACACTTGAGAACATAGCTATGTTAAAGAACCAAAAACGTAAGACCAGTGACTGGGAATTGGCAAAGAACTTATATTCAGTCACGAAAGATTCTCAGCTAACGATTGTCAGAACAAGTGAACAAAAATGAGCATTATACAAAAGCATGATAATTTTGGCACAAGCATATTGTAGCATTGTGTTGCTTTCAGCAGATACAGTAAGGTTGTTTTACAAATTTAGAAAAATTTAACTTAGAAAACTTCCTGTTTGTGTTTATTTATGCATCCAATGCATGCTTGTGGAGTGACTTGCACATTTCATTACAACAAACTTGATTGGCTAAAACCACAAATGACTAAGAAGGGACCTAATATTTTTCAGCGACTTTTAATCGATTAGATATACAGTTAGAGTTTATAAAAAAGGATAAATTTTACACCGTAGTGTTGTCCCAAACCTTTTTTTGTCTTTTTAACATTTCATTTTTTCACACAAATCTATCCTTTTATTTCCTTTGTTTTTTACATACTTACACAGTTGTGCCATCTTGATTTGCTTTAATATATAACCACGTCTTTGTTTATCTTTCATGCATTCCCTCCGACGAAGGACTCCAGTCCGAAACGTCAGTTTAAAAATTATTCTTCACTGCAGTGTAAAATTTATCCTTTGTTATCAACTGTTTCTGGGGAAATTTCTGTTTAAACTTTATTAACAATGAAGTATATGTATTACTAAGATTAGTAACTTTACTGGTTTTTAGTAATCTCTTAATATATTATGCAAAAGTTTAACTGCTTGTCCTGTAGTTGTATGAAGTAAGGTGTTCTTACTAATAAAAATTGTCTGATCTACAGTACCCTGTACTACACCATTTTTGCTGCACTATTTCCTGTTAGTGCTACACTGTTCCCTATTGTTTGTGATAATTAGTAAGTTTTGTTTTTTTCCATGCATGATGGTGTTTGTTATCATCACAATCATAATTGAATTCTCTATATTCTAGCAAACTACCCTGAAGATGTTGTTGAGAACTTGCCAAAATGTTTCGATACTGGTATATACTTTGGCTGGGCATCTGTTGATAAAGGAGATGTTCATAAGATGGTCCTAAGTGTTGGCTGGAATCCTTTTTATAAAAATACCAAAAAATCTATGGTAAGTACCAAGTGGTAAGGCTTTCAGTTGGTATTTATTTTTCATTGAGCAATTCATTTAAGGTAAAGAAATTTAGATGGCTAGTGGGAAGTTCCAAACAAAGGAAATTGTTTTTTACATTGTAAATTTAGTTGCTTTTTGCAAATGTTTGCTTTCCTGTAGACTGGGTTTGATCCTCAGGGAATTATTTTGTTTTGTTCTGTTCAACTTTAAGGAAACTCACATTATGCACAATTTTGAAGAAGACTTCTATGGAGCAGAACTCAGTGTTGTAATTTTAGGTTATATCAGGCCTGAGAAGAGTTTCCCAAGTTTAGGTAAGCAACTGTTGAGTTTGGGATTTCTATATTTATTTGTTTAATATTTTGTTATCAGTAATTAATGAAATATAATTGTTAGTATTGTCCTAAAGTTTTGAAAACTGATTATCATCATGTTTGAAAAAAAATTCTTTCAAGGTAAACACTGAAATATTATTATTTAACATTATATTCAAACAGAATATTGTTTTGGCACTTTGAAAATAATTTTATCAGGTTCATTGTTTTACATTGAATTTTTTATTTATATCTCTCATTCACTTACTGATCAGCTTAATTACTTTATGTTTTCCAAAACTTGTTTTGGAAAATCTGTTAGAAGTATTTTTTGCCAGGGTTTACTTACACTTCTTGTTATTGTGATTTAGTTTTTTCCAATGGTCACTTTTTCTATACAAAAGGGTAGGTGTGCATGGCATAGTTGTTAATAGGGCAGATATGCATGACATAGTTGTTAATAGGGCGGATGTGCATGGCATAGTTGTTAATAGGGCGGATGTGCATGGCATAGTTGTTAATAGGGCGGATGTGCATGGTATAGTTGTTAATAGGGCGGATGTGCATGACATAGTTGTTAATAGGGCAGGTGTGCATGGCATAGTTGTTAATAGGGCGGATGTGCATGGCATAGTTGTTAGTAGGGCGGATGTGCATGGCATAGTTGTTAATAGGGCAGATGTACATGGCATAGTTGTTAATAGGGCAGATATGCATGGCAATGTTTTCATACCTGCCCTATAGAACTTGGTTGTCACACTTGGGCAGGTCTACTTATTAATTACCTTAATCTAGAGGATGGAATCAGTTATTCCATTTGCAATTGTACTGGACAATAGCTCAGCAAAATGTGATTCTCTACTTCCTCATCATAACATCTCTTCCAAATGTTCACATTCTTCCCTCTAATGGAAGTGTACAGTAGCTTATACCTATTTTAGTCTATAAATTTTTCTTTTTGCTGATATAAAAAAGGTCTATTCACAAGCCAGTATGATGTACATTATTTAGTACACTTGCTGTTATGATTCATTTGTGATCTTGACAGTATCCACATGCAAACTAAAGCTTCCGGAATGTTAGATAATATTTTCTCTTTTTCTTTTCAACAGATTCCCTTGTGGAGGCAATACATGCTGATATTGCTGCAGCAGAAAAAGCCTTGGAATTCCCAGATAACAAATTATTTCAAACCCACAAGTTCTTCACTCAAACCAGTTTAACAAATAATGTTGTTGCAAATGGATCATGACCTAAAAATAGTTAATTTCTTTCTAATAACAAAAACTAGTTACTTGTAAATTTAAGAAGCTTTGAAGGTCAATTCTTTCTTTTTTGGAATTTTTTTAGCCACTCCTCCCTTATTGTTTTAGGGTTGGAGTCCAGGGCCTGGTTTCACAAAACGCTGATTGACTTAATCCTGGATTAGGACAAAATTCAAAGAGTAATATTTAATAAGTTAAGCTTGGTGCTTACAAAATTCTGTTCAGTTTTACCAAAATTGAAACACGTTAAATCCAAAATTCCAGGCCAAAGCAAACTAGAAGATAGGAAACAAAAACACGGAGTTAAAAATTAATCCTGGGTCAGCACTAATCAGCTTTTGAGGAACCAGGCCCTGGCATCCAGGATTAGAATTATCTTTTAGGGAGGGATGGATAAGTTCAATTTTGGTTATTATTGAAAACTATGATATCATACCATTTCCCCTCTTTGAATTTGGGTTGGAAGAAAACTTACATTTGAAGAGGGGTTGAAAAGGTCAGTCCTGGATTTCGTGGAAGCTATTTACCTAATTTATCCACCCCTCCTTGTGTTGGGATCGGATTAGAATTTAAACTATATTTTGAAAAAGGGTGGGGAAGGTCAGTCCTTGTTTTCTTGGAAGCTGTTTGCCCACCTGCCCCTCCTTGTTTTAGGGTTGGATTAGGATTTTAATTACTGTACATTGGGTGGGTGGGGTAAAAAAACTGGTTTTCTTTGGAATTATTTACTTATCCACCCTTCCTTGTGTTTAATAAAGAAGCTGTCTTCTTTGATTAAACTTGATCTTTGAACCTTGATCCTTCTTTTTTCGGTGCCACCCTATGCTTAACTTAACATTTATGTCTTAACTGTGCTTCAAACAATTCCTAACTGTTGGGAAAGTAATGCATGTAAATATTCGATCTAAATGAATGTATCATTTCGTTCCTTTCCTTCTGTAAAAAGTATGATATTTTGTAGTTCTAGATGTAGACATTGATATACTGTAAACCTAGTAAGCTTATAATATATTATGAAGAAAAATTTGTATGTAGCACAAACTGAAATAAAATTCATATATTTAAATGATTGTTTAATTGTTCTTTGTTCATTTATGGATGTTATTCATGTTTCCAGACATACTGGAAAATTGCAAGACAGGTCTTAAATACTGTTTTTTTAAAGCTTAAAAGCAAAGAAAATACATTGTGCCAAGGCCAAGATATATACTGGCGTACATAGTTTGTGTTGTTGAGTTCAAAATATTTCGTTTAAAGTTTGAAATAAACAAACTTTAGACCATCAACAGGACTTAACATAAATTTTTGAAAAATATGTAAAAGATCTAATTCTGAGTTTTTTGACCAGAGAATTATTCTGAATTCATGTATATATGGGTAATAATTAGCCATTTTCTTTGGGAGAGGGGTTTGGTTGTACACTGTCGATAGGGAAATGAAACGAAGGTTACAAGAAAAGAAGAAATGTTGAACATCTAAACGTAAATAATGGTTTGGGCAATGGTTTGATAGAAATAAACAAAGAAGTTATATATTTGGAAAATGTAAAGCAACTTTATTTTCTAACCAGAGCAGATAATTCGAAGTAATCATTTGCCTCAAAAGATTCGTTGTGTGGCAAGAATGGGCCAACTAAAACGTGATCTGCCAAATATTCCAGTCAGTGGCTTCATAGCAGGCGGAGTTTGTCAATGTTAAATTAACCCTTGTCCTGCTGAAAACGATTTCATATAAATCAAACTTGTCTTAACTTTTGAACCTGTTGATGAAACCTTATTAAATGACCATTCATTTTTCATGTCTTTGCAAGTATAATCTAGAAATCTCGATGATTTTGACTAATTCTGAAGTTTTTATTTTCTAAGAAAATTAAAATTTTTGGCTTTCAAAAGTCTAGCATGTAAAGGGTTAATACTTTAACATACGTAAACAATGTGTCCAAATAACCAATATAAATCAAGACGGAAAGCACAGTAGAAGAGTGTGATGACCCTCCAGTACTAGTCCTCTTATCACTTGATCATCACAGAGACTGGGTCCAAATAGTTGTTTTCTTTTAAATAATCCTTCATACAATTCTTTGCAAATAAACATTTGCGCCCCATACGACATATAAGATAAAGAGCATTTCGGTGCAAAGTTGCGCAAAAGCGATGTAAATTATTCTTAATGAAGTGGATACGAGGTTTATATCTCAAACTTTTTGCACTTCTTTAATATACCATCTACTTTTTATTTGTGTTATTAAAGAGCATTTTTAGGGGGTTTTGGACAATAGCGATTATTTAGAAATGGCAATTTGATATTTTTCCGAGGCATCGGGGAATTGGACCGAACCCCCCTGGATCCGCCCCAGTAGTTTAGTTGGCCAGAGCATTACACCAGTGTCGCAGAGTTTTACGGGTTCAAACGTCATTCCTTATAAAAAGTTGTCTTAGATGTGTAACGCGTTTTATCAGTGTTAAAAAGAGTAAAGAAATTTTACTATATTACCAAGCAAACCACCATTTTGAACCAGCTGAAACCCCCAGCCGGCCCTAACTCCTGGCTCCCAGTTCTTTGTTTCCCAAACCAGTAACGGATTATCGCAGATTGATAAATTTATCAAACATTTTGGTGAGTCCATGTGAAGAACATCTAAATTATTCAGAAAAGTTAAAAAAATATCCTTTCAAATATACGAAACATTGAGCAGAAAACGTAATTACAAAAAACGATTATAATAACGGTTAGAAAAACAAGCATACATAGACAAAAGAATTAAATTAAATGATTTTATTATCTCTGTAGTATAAACTGTTACGTGTTCTTCTAAAGCGTCTCTGGCAAATTACACAGCTGCTGATTAATTAAAATGATCTGATGTTTTGAATTAAAGATGTTTATTTTTTTAGTTGCAAACGCAAATATCTGTAGGACAGAAATTTTTCGCACAATTATCAACACACCAAGCATCCATGTTAGCGTTTCCTTGCCAAACCCCAGTTGCTCTGCACTTGCCTCCTCCACCCCCTCCTCCTCCAGCTCCACCGGAAGTTGTCGGTTTCGGTTTGTGGGTGTTAGGGGGAACAGGTCGATTAGTAGTCGGTCCACCAGTGGGGGGTGGCCTTGTGGGAGGGAATGTTGGGGGAAGTCCGCCCTCGAGAGCCGCTTTCACAGCATTGAGTAAAGGGTACCGCCCTTGTCCACAATGATCTCCAGAATAATCATCCAGGTCGATCGTCCAATACATAGATCCTCGTAGTTCTATCAAGATACAGAAGTCAACACTCTATTGGCTATTTAAATAATAATGTTAGATATTTTTTTAAATAACAAAACAAATGCGGGTAATATATATGAATTGTGTTGATAAACTGAGGAGGAGGACGAGAAATATGAGAAAACGATATGAAGAGAGCCAGCAACTGTTTAAAACGTTTGAACAACGACTTCAAACCTATCAACCAAATATGTGGATAATATTACATGCAGGATGAATTACCACAGGACAGTAGTGTTGAATATGCACATGCCAATAGATTGTCCATCTATAACAAAAACTGATAACGTTTCGCTGCTCGTCATTCTCAAGTCAAAAATAAGAAGCGTATATAAACTAGATCTTAAAACAACGGTAACTAAAATAATAAATACAAGAGATTAGAATCCCATTCCCTACCAAATATATATTAAACACATTTACCTACAAATTAAATCTGAATGCGCAAATGTACAACTACAAACTTGCCAAGTGGTAAGACGAGAAATTGAAGCTTCTTTCTACAACGAGGATTTGCGTTACCATGCACTATTTTAATTTGACTTTGCTGACCAGATAAGAGAAAAATCAGCATTTAACCAACTTCTTTCAATCTTTTGATGTGGCTCGGGATATTTACTAATCTCTCGTTGAAGCAAACTACCACACTACCTCAGTAGGATAACCTTCCTGAAGGGCGTTTGATTTTATGATCAAACTTTCGACTAGGATAAGGAAACAACTGTAACACAATTTCTTGAAACTGCTGTTGATGATCTGCAATTTAGTAAAAAGCCCGCTTTACCAAAAAGGGTCATCAGGTTTTCCCTTGGCCACAGATTGATCAATGTCTTTATGTGTCACAGGAAAGTCAGCTGGAAAAACTCAAAGATGCTCACGCAATGCTTCAGTTCTATCGTAGATGCTTGTCCATACAACCTTGGTTATATTAGTTAGTCGACCAACTTAAAAACTTTAACCGTCTAGGAAACCACAGGTCGTTTTGTTAACAATCGGTCATCTGCTAAGTTAATTACAGCTTTTTTTAATTTCAAACATTTTTCACTTACTAAATTTTTTTATTGCCTCGTTCGCTTTAAATTTCATGCTTTCAACGTCATCATAACCGACCCATATACCGCTTGTCTTGTTGTATCCATAAGGAGCCTTTGCCTTGCTGGCGTACCATGGTACAATTGTAAGCTTCAACTTGCAGATTTCAAAATAGGCCAGGAAGCCCTCTGCTTGTGTGTACTGTCCTTTGGGTGGAGGTTTCCAATCTTTGGATGAGCCAATTTCGTGGTTGCTTCCTAAACTGAATGCTCGGCCGTATGTGGCAAGGCCTAGAGCGATTTGATGGGCTGGCATTCCTGTGGATAAGTAGACACATCAAAAAAGAAGTGATACAAGTATGGATCTGAGATTTATTGGTCTTGACTTCAAAATATCTTCCGTTGGAAAACAAAATCAACTCAAATCTTTCGGATTTTCTTTGTTTTCATTTTAACTTCAAATGTCAGTCAAAAAGTTCAATACGCGATTGGTCAAAACTGATCACATGATTTTGATTTTGATCTCTCGATATCGCCATAACGATAATGTAATTTGTTTACACCATTATGTACAACCCATGGCTTAATAATGGCTGAGTCGTTCATAAATTCAAACCTCTGAATATAAGCTAAATTCTGTACGAGGAAAGTGGCGAGCGTTTATCTCTGTCTTTTGTAGTGTTAAACGGATGAGAGTTTTTGACTCCCCCTGGACGGGACACTAATCCATCGCAGGTTAGCGCCCAGCAGACACTGCAGTTACTCATTTACCTTCCCCAGGACGGGACACTAATCCATCGCAGGTTAGCGCCCAGCAAACGCTGCAGGTACTCATTTACCTTTTCCAGGACGGGACACTAATCCATCGCAGGTTAGCGCCCAGCAGACACTGCAGTTACTCATTTACCTTCCACAGGACGGGACACTAATCCATCGCAGGTTAGCGCCCAGCAAACGCTGCAGGTACTCATTTACCTTCCCCAGGACGGGACACTAATCCATCGCAGGTTAGCGCCCAGCAGACACTGTACAATACAATACAATACAATACTTTATTTAACGTGGGTGCTACACTTAGCTCCAGGCTAGTTTACAGGTAGTCCACCATG
>JAOBAY020031522.1:0-14269 GCA_025331085.2 Zoanthus sociatus | reverse complement strand
AGAGGTCTAATTTGCGATAACCTACTACTAGAGAAAATATAGCGGATCAAAATAGCAATGAGCTCAGTTTTTCTGTTATATCAAAGGGTTACATCAATAATTAAATGTATACATTCTTTTTTGACCGATTATAAAGTTTCTACTAAAACAATTAGACCTCTAGGCCCCATGGACTAACAGTCAATAGCCCATGAGGCCGTATTCCTATCTAGCCCATTCGTCCTCGAGGTCTCAATTTTTGTTAAATTGGTCTTATTTTATGTTTAACAGATGGTGCGACATGTAACACCACTAAAGAACAATGGGTAAAAGACGAGAAGAAAGTAATGGACATAACGGCTAATTTGGAGGAGAAATGTAAATCATTTAAGGTTTGTAAGAGCTTTTGCTTAATTATTTACAAGGCAAGAAATACGTAGCATAACACGATGTCGTGCGAACGCTTGTTAACGAACCAGCAAACATGCATTCTTGAAAACTACCCAGTTTCAGAGAGCGAAGGTTTGTCGTAGATTCCGGTCTCAAATCCTCTGGATTCCGGATTTTTTTCTTTCCTGTATTCTGGATTCCAAGATAAGCCCAAGTCACTGGATTTCAGCTTTAGTTTTCAAAGGTATTGTTTTTGAGTTTTTTTTTTTTTGTTTTCACCCTCGCGAATAACAATGACATTTTCATATTCTTCTGCCCCATTTTTCTTTTTTTTGTGTTTTTGGTCGCAGCATTGCTTTTTTAAAATCGATTCTTATCTTAAATTGACCCTTGCTCACCGGTGTTTCTAAAGAAACAATTTAGTAATAAAAATGTAAATTCTACACCGTAAAGTATTCTCTCTTTTACGGTGTAGAATTTACATTTTTATTAGTAAATTGTTTCAACCGAAACGTCGGGAAATTGTAAACGTGCTTTTGAAATATTTTAACCGGAGTAACTATGTTTTTTAAAACAATTTTAATCATGTTTTACCTATTATTCTTTACTTTTACTATTTTTGATAAGACCTTTGTTTTTCAGCTTCCATACGAATCAGTTTGTATGTATGGTCACGTTGGAGAGGCGCTTTGCCACCTGGCTCAAGAGAAGAACGCTTCCTGTGTAATATTGGGAAACAGGGGATTGGGTACTATAAGAAGAACTATCTTGGGAAGCAACAGTGACTACGTTATCAAACATGCAACAACACCCGTTCTCTTGGTACCGCCAGAAAATGATTAACAGGTTGATCTCAATGACCTCTACATAGAGCTGGAGTTACGGACGTAAAAATGTTTGCTTTATTTCTGGATTTTCATTCGTTTCTTTTGTTTCTTTCGCAATTTAACGTTTTTGAGCTGAAGTTGAACACAACTTCAAGTTATACTATTATGTTTTAGAAAAAGATAAAAAAAGTTAGAACAAAAAAATTATATTTTTAATTAATATAAATTTAAACTGTGCTAATAAGAATAAACTAAAATTAGCAAAATGTTTAATAGGTCTATCTTTGTCTATCTTAGTTTTAGATACGGTATCAAAGTAACTGAATCCTTTGCAAGCCAATTAGCCTATGGATCCGGTACTTATTTCCGGTTCCTGCATAGTGTTAAGGGGATGAGAGTCTTTGACTTCCCCTGGACGGGAGATTAAACTAATCCATCGCAGATAATAGTCGCGACCTCGGAAGGTATGGAAATCTGATTGAGCCAGGCATAAAGAAGGTCACACAAATATTCTATTCTTGCGGTAGAAAGGGAGATCTGATTGAACTGCGCATGCTTGGAGATCTTGTGGTCCAACTGTGCCAGCCACGATGTTTTCATTATATAGCAAAGCGATATATTTTAGCCAAGCTTAAGATGATAAAGTTTACTTAAGAATAGATTTTTGTATCGAGGCAGGAGCCCATAAGTAGGATCGAGCAACTTCCATGTTCTAGTATCTCGGCGTATTCACGAACCGACTTATTTTTAGTTCAGTTCTCGCGAATTCAGACCAATCACATGCGTCCAAACTGAATCAATGACGTCACCAGAAGTTTGTATGAATTGTCTGATTCCTCTGGGACCGGAACTTCTATTGAACTTTTCTGCGAATAGCGATCTAAAAAGAAACCCGTCCGTGAAAACGCCATGACATAGGTCTAGTATGGGAGTTGCTCGCTCCTACCTATGGGCTCCTGATCGAGGTAAAAACAGATTAATATCGACTAGAAAATCCTAAAAATTAGGAGAATGCTTTTAAAAAATTAAGAAATAGGGACTATTGGAATGAAATTCAAGCTTAACATTAGGTGAAACTTTTCGTTACCTTTCGACACGTGTTCGAGAACATCTTGGTGGTGACAAAAATTCCAACGTTTTCAAACACCTGCGTGAGTCAAAGGCATGCAGCGATGCATACTCTAAAGAATGTTTTAGTATAATTGACTCAGCTAGCACTAAATTCAATCTTAAGATAAAGGAAGCATTACACATCAATTGGATAAAGCCTTCCTTAAATTAACAGGTAAAGCATGCCAACCTGAAGCTTTGTTCCTAATCTGATTCTCTGTACGTATATGCTAATTACTATTACGATTTTTATATTTATACTTGTTTACATATATACTGATTATTTCTTATTCTGATGATGGCAGTGGAAACTGTCGAAACATGTTAGTTTCGAAACTTAGAAGCGTTAACATTAAACTAAAAAAAATACACAATCGGCAGATAAACGGAACTACATTGTCTGAAGACACGAGAGCAGAGGCAAATTCCTATTGTGAAGGTCTTTATGAGGTCTATAGTTATGTTAAAAGCACAAATTAATTTTTTAATGTTAAATGTAAAAAGGCTAAATAATAATAGTGATAATAATAATGATAATGATAATGATAATGATGATAATAACTTTATTTAAGTATTAATATACTTTAGCCGGCCAAAGGCCTACTAATTGGGGACACCATCTTTACCACTCAAAGGGGGACGGAGACTTTTCACACGACTGACATACACACGTATAAACACTGAAGTCTCCGAGGGCCTACGATTTAACATCCTTATCTGAGAAGACGCGAAAGTCTAACCGTTTGCAGATCTTAGTGCAAAGGCAGCACCTTCTTCTCAATCATTTTAAGACCCTGAGTGTTGGTCCGGCCGGTAATCGAACCCGAGCTTCCCGCACGATAGACTGGCACCTTACCAATTAGGCTAACCAGGCGGCGGAAAATTTAATCTTAAGTGTTATGTAAACTGAATTATACATTTAAATGTTAAAAAATTCCATTACATTTAATTTCTCACCATGAGAGTTATGCGATGTACAACAAACACGATTAAACGCAATATTTAAAACTTGCTTGTTTGATACCTTCGCGAGCCCTATCTCCCCCTTTTTTTTTTACTTCAAAGGCGCGGTTGCTTAGTTTTCCCTCTCGAACACATCAGTTGATGATTTTGAATGGTCTGAGTTAGAGTGAAACAAATGGGTAATTCCCGCTCCGAGGCGCGTCTCGAACGATTGCGGAGCCAAGGCTTCGTCTCTATTTTTGGACGTCTCATCGGGGTCTTTCCGAGTTTTGGCAAATTCATTCCGATACGAAGAGACTGCTGATGCATCGGAACGAAACCAAAGTCAATTGTCCATCAACCTGGAGTTCACCGATATTGATGAACTTTTTAAGGGTTAGGTAAACGGAACAACTTAATTTGCTTCGATCTGAAGCTCTTCAGATTGTTTTTGGGTAGAACTGGCAAAGCAGCTGGAATGTAACACATCGCTACAAATCATCATTGGTTGACGGAAGCATGGTACGTCTTTCGGATGACTTATCTGAACTAAACAGTTAGTTAAAACCATGAATTTCTCTTGAGGTTTGCTTAGGTGGTCAGCATTGGCCGCTTGCTCAAACAACTCAGAGACGTGAGTGTTTTATAAATCACAGCGCGGTTTTAGGTGCAAATCACTTATACAATAAATGCGCGCGCGCAGATTGGCTTGAGCAAATTATAACTGACTAAAAGTTCATACACTTGTTGTTTTTGTCTCCTTATATCTTAGTTCTAGTTCTCAATATGTTGTTGTAATAAACCTTTCTTTTTCCTCCTGTTCTGATCTCCAAGCTGTAATCATCTAAGAATAAATATACTGATCCAATATTACAAAATGCAGTGAGCTCTAACTCCTACGTCACAATACTTAACTTATGACCTCAGCATAATCGTGATTTTCACAAAGCAAAAATTCAAGTTTTTCATCATCTTCAAAGTTTGATTTGACTGGCCTATTGCTAAAGATAATGTACGCTCATTCGTATCCGGGAAACGTTTATTTTGGTAAGTTCAGTTAGATATTTTTATATTTTCTTAATTTATCAAATATATTTCGGGCATTTTTTCCAAATATTACATAATATGTTTTTAACTGGACGAGAAATGAAACAGCAAAACCATTGAAACATAAAACTGATAAATTTTGCGAACGTCCTAACTAAAAAAGTTTTTTTTAATGCTTTTAAACAAGATCATTTTAGCTTTAATCTCGCTAGAACCATCTGACTTTCTATATCTCTGGTTATTTATTTGAGATATATTTCTCATAATTACACTTAGTAAAAGCAGTAAACAGTTGTAATCCCTCACTTTAGTCAATGATGTTCATAAACTCATTTTCAATAATCATAACCCTGGTGATCATTCATAAGTTTATTGTTGCACTTGCAGCGGTACGGTGTAAGCAATGACTTTATGAGTGGTCGTCGGGGTTATGATTATAGAAAACGACTGATTACCGCAGTGTAAACAATTACCTTACAAATGATCATCTCGGTTATGATTTTTCAGACAGAGTTGGTTCCGTGGTGAAATCGAGGTTATGGATGGTAGGAATGGCAATTGGTCCTTTATTAAAAAGTTTGAGTCTCGCAAAATTTTAATGGAATTTCGTGAGTCTCGCAGTCTCGATTGTTTTTTTGGTGCTTACGCGCGTCTTGCGGTCTCGAAGTCTCGATTTTTGCAAGTCTAAGAAATTTCGTTGTCTTGTGTTTGTTTTCAATTGAAATCTTGAAATTTTCAGGTCATGGCCAAGAAAATAATGGAGTTTAATATTCTATTAACTCTTTTGCTCTTGCTGCTGACAGATTTGATACCTTGCACAGATTCATTTAGTTTTATTAACTTTTATTATACAACTGAAAGCTCTCATAGAAGTGCACGTTTACAAAAAGTTATAAGCTTTTCGGGTTTAAACGTCTCGCGCCTTGTATTTCAATTACTTAAAAACTAGCACTCGTAACGTAAAAGCTCAAAACGTCTCGGGCTCCCAAGGAAAACACAGGTCTCGCCGTCTCGCAAAGTCTCCCATTTACCATTCGCTACTCCTAATGGTCATCCGGGTTATTATCATGGAAACTGGATTTGTACCGCGGTGTAAACAAATTAGGGACTTTAAGCAATGAGGACGGCGACGCCGACGACGACGACGGCAAAGAACAATAGTAAGTACCATAACTCGGCACGTTGGAATGCATCAAGCTGAGCACCTGCACAGAGTTGTCACTAAAACTATAACGTGAAAAGACCTTTTTTAGAGTTGCTGAGACAACTAGAACGTCACAGCAAAATCTTTCTCAGAATTTGTTTAGCTTCATGGCGAAACATTTAATTGTTTTTCCATTCAGAAATTTTAAGGCAAAGAAACAAAACCCTAATGACCCGCACAAAGAAGTAAAGAGCAAACCAGAATTATAATATTTTGAGCCGTCGTCGTTCACGTTCCCGTCCCCGTTGCTTAAAGTCCCTAATATTTGATAGAAATCCGCCAAACCGTCCTCAAACCAAGTCATCCCTAAAATTCTTCTAACTCAAATACTTCTTTCAACTCCTCCACTATCCACCAAAATTTAGGGTAGAGAGTGGCCTTAAGAACAAATTCAGGCTGAAGCAGACAAAAAAATAAGAACAAGGAGCCCCGGCAGAATTTACTGGTTTCAGTTTTTGCGAGTAATGATCAGTAAATGTTCTGCAACAATCCATTTCAATTGAAATGGAGTGTTTTAATATATACCAGCCAGACACTGGTCTAAAGAAATTTCTTTCGAGACAAAAGATAGATTTGTATTAAAGATCGAAATCAAGTACTTTTTTAATTGTGCCATAGTAACGAAATGCACATTGTTCATACACGCCTTTTCCCTTTCACGACTTTTGTTTCGAGTCACCTGCCTGCACTAATTGTCTTTCTTGGGTAATTTGGATGTTTCCAGATATAAACTTCACTTAACTGAGGAGTTTATCTCGAGTATTTTCAATTATTCCAAAATGCTTGTTACCTATCTTTTATACCTATTAACAAAAAAGCCTGCTCATTTCCAATTTTAACCTACAAATGACAATGAAGCGTTGTTTGTTGTCGTGGAAAGGGGGCTACCTAAACAAAGGTAAAGAGCCCAACGGGAGATGATTACCTAGGATTTTTATTAAATGGACAATGTTCAGCCCCAGTCTCTAGTCGAAATTATAAAAAAGGCTCGTAAATATTGTTTTATTTAGTAGTAAAATAGTAAAATTCAAACCTTTTTTAAAAATATAAGCGTATAACAAAACTTCTTGAATAAAAACTGAGCTATGATGTAGGTACGTTAGGTTATCAGATTTAATTTAATTCATTTGTATAGTACTTGCGTTTTGATTGGACAACAAGTGTGCTATTGTAGCACTATGAAGAACGAAAATGATGTGAGCGATTTGATTGGCTGTCTGTATAGTACTTGCGTTTTGATTGGTCAACAAGTGTGCTATTATAGCACTATGAAGAACGAAAATGATGTGAGCGATTTGATTGGCTTTCTGTATAGTACTTGCGTTTTGATTGGTCAACAAGTGTGCTATTATAGCACTATGAAGAACGAAAATGACCTAAGCGATATGATTGGCTGTTTGTATAGTCCTTGCGTTTTTATTGGTCAACGAGTGTGCTATTATAGCACTATGAAGAACGAAAATGACGTAAGCGATATGATTGGCTGTCTGTATAATACTCGCGTTTTGATTGGTCAACAAGTGTGCGATATGATTGGCTGTCTCAAAGTTGTGAAAACATAATTATACATATGAGCTTCGTATATCGTCTTTCTTTGTTAAATTGGAAATTATTAATTTTATAAAAGAAATAAAACTTGTTTTACGTGCCTTCACAGCTTGGTGAAAACCTCGGCAACTCCTTCTGGTGAAAAGCCTCGACTCATGCGTCTTGGGTTTTCATATATCTGCTCTCAAATTATCTCATTCACTTCGGTTTCTTAGTAGGCTATGAAAGGTCGGAGAATATGTTTTAACTCTTAAAAAAGCCTGATTTGCACACAATATATCTAAAAGCAGGGCAATATAGTTAATTCTACAAGACATGCAGCGAGTGATCCAGGATTATTTAATGGGGGAGGAGGGGGAAGGGGTAGCTGATACCATCGACTAGCAAACCATTATTATAAGTTCCCTGACGCTTGTTTAAGTGTATATATAACAGACTTTTTTTATTTCTTTCACGCTTCTTTTATAAGAATCAGCAAAGTTTGCCGTGGCTCATTGTTTTTAATTTTTTTGGCTGCTTCAGCTTCAAATTGTTCTTAATTTGTTCTTATAATTATTTCTGTGAGCAGTTTGAAATAATGAAAAATATCGAAATAAAAAGACTAGGCATAGAAAAACAAATATAACCGTCTGAGGAACTTTTAGTATTACATGAAAACGTGTATCATTTGGAACGATAGTAGATAATAATAAATGGGAAACGGTGCTTCTGTGTTTTTATTGTGTACAATGAGAACATAGATTAAAGATTCAGTTAAGTTTCAAAAAGCAATATTTTCTTTTCATTCAGCCTCAGCTTGGTCTTGTTCTTGAATTGTTCTTAATTTTCGGCCAATCTGATCCTCATTGTTCTTATAAAGTTGTTCTTACCAAAAATGTGTATTCATTTATTCATTAGTCCACAATATTAATCAAGGGCTCTTAGAGTCAGCTCATTTTTATTTAATTGACAATAAATAAATATTAAACAGTCTAAGCATTAAATCATGTTTTTCCAAAAAGGTCAGTACGGGTCTCGAATTAGGTCCGTGCACACGAAAGACAAAAATTCTACCATGAACAAGCACGCTCACAGGACACTTTTACTTCCGTCTACAGTCCACAATTTCCGTCGACGAATTCCTGTGTCCAACCACTTCCGTCGACATTTCACCCCCACGATACTCATTCATTGCTTTCGCATACGCCCGTGCGAATGAGCTAAAAATGAGGTTTCAGAATTTCTAGCTCCAGAAATTGTCTGAAACTTTTTTTTTTCAAATACTCGAGATTTTGGCTTAAAAATTGTACCATAAATCGCGGGGCCAAAAAGGCAACTTGCGACGTAAGGTGGTTTGCAAAACACAGCAAAGAAAAAACCCTTTAATTGTACAGAACTAGAAATCTCGCTGTAATCAGATTAGCTTGACATTAATCAAATTCAACAAGAGTATTTTAGTGCAGTTTAAAGCAAAACGTAAAGTAAACAAAGAGACGAAGCAAGCGTCTAAGCAGCCAGGCACAAATTTTGCAAACCAACTGGCGTCACGAACCAAAATCTCGCCCCAGTCCCTGGTAAAAGTTAGCATCCTTCGGGTGCTAAAAAGCACGGAAATAATTCGTTCCCGTCATTTTCAAACTAAGTTTTCTTTTTTTTTGAACATAAATAAACAAAAGAGAAAAGAAAAAAATCTGTCACATACAATTTAAGGGGACTCTCTACCAAAAATTTTGGTGGATAGTAAAGGAGTTGAATAAAGTATTTGAGTTAGAAGAAATTTGGGGATGACCGCCAAATCGTCCTTCTGTCAAATATTAACTCCAAAATCAATTTTTAAACTTCACTAAAATTCCGCAAACTCAAATTTCTCTTAAAAAACTACATTTACAAAACCCATCTAATCCTTCAAATCGTATCCAAAAAATCTCAAAATATTCAATAGACTTCCTTTTTATTCAATTTGTGATGTGTCTATCCAATTTTTCACATTTCAAAATAATGAGGGAGATATCATCAAAAATATTACTAAAAGTAGCGAGAATATCGTCAAAGGGTAGAGTCCCCTTAGGACTGAGGACAGATTGGGGATGATCGTGGAACGATCGAGAAATGTCTTATAGAACCAAAAATGTTATACTACGTTTACTTAAGGAGGCATTACGGTTAAAATTTCGGTGGATAGGGAAAGAATTGAGAAGGAGATTTGAAGAGGAATATTTTTAAGGACAAGCACCAAACCGTCCCTCCAGACCACGCGCAAGTGGGACGCTTTGGCGATTTTCTATCAATTATTAACTTCAAAATTAATTTTTCAACTTCTCTTAAAATCCCAGAACTCAAATTTCTCTTCAAAACTAGCAATCTCTCCCCTTAAAACTTAACACTTTATTCTAATCCAAAAATTCTGAAAAAATTCAAGATGCTTCCTTTGCATTCAGTCTGTGAATTAATTGAGGATTTTTCAAAATTTTGAAGTATGGATGCGATGTATGTCATGAAAAGTAACGCTAAAAGCAGTCAAAAAGTGCCGTTTAACCGCAATTCCTCCTTAGAGAGAGATAAAATTAATTAAAGTCTGCAATGACTGAAATGCCTGAACTTTGCACAAGGTTCTATAAAACAACCGATTAATGTTTACTGAAGAGGAAGTCCTCCAGGAATTTCAGAAAGGTTTCAATGACATGATATCGAACACAGGGAGTTCTTCCTCATTACTGTCATTACTGTTATTTGAAAGTTTCTGGATGTAACAATTTCTTTGGTTTCTGTTGGACACGCCACGCTTGATTTAGCACATCCATATACGTCATCACTGTCACATTTTTCAACGGAACAAATGTATTGTCAACAGTTAGATTATCATTACAAAGAGTGTTATCATCATGGCAAATATCATCAGCGTCCAGGATATGAACGAGACAAACGCTTAGAGCATCGCCGGTTTCACCTTCAAAGAACAACAGAATCATTATCATGCAAAAAGATTACTATTATCATCAAGGTAAACATCATCAGAGTCCAGGATATGACCGAGACAAACGCTAACAGCATCGCCGGTTTCACTTTGAACAGCAGAATAATTATCATGCACAAAGATTACTATCATCATAACATTGAAAATATTTAGCAGCGTCATCATTCCCACGGTGTTTCTGGCTGAAATCATCAACACAGCTTTCGTAATTATAGTCTTCAACATGACGATTATCATCACAGAAATTAATGCGGTCATCTCCGCTTTTAGATTCAATATCATTAGCTAGATAATCATCGTCCCAGTTATTGTTCAGACTTTTATCACGAACACGTTCATGAGTAATGTCACATTAATCACTAAAATCATCATTATTATCATCATCACCATCACCATCACCATCATCATCATCATCATCATCATCATCATCATTAAGTTGTTGTGAGCCATTCACTCAATAAATTTGACGACTGCCTAGTAAAAGACTGTGTTGTAGCTTTGGCTGTGTTCCCTGGATTTTGTTTCTTACCCAGGCTTCCAATTCGCTTTCTTCTACTGCTGGAATTCTTTGATTTCTCGTGGGCTCGTTTATCAGGTGGTGTCTCTTTCTTCAGCGTAGCAAGCGTTTTTATAAAATTTGGACGCGCAAGAAGTATGGGTGAGCAAAAAAGGAGTGTGGGGGTGGGGGGAGGAGAGAAGAAAAAACTTGCCCGCAAATCCCCATATTTTGAAAAATATTTTGCACGCTTCAGTCAATTTGACAGTCTAGAAGATGTCAAAAGTAACCAATGGACATTCAGCGGAAACAATGTTTTACTTCGGCGAAAAACAAAGGCGCTAACGTTTCTTGTCAAAATTTTCAATTTAAGAAACGAACATGACTTTATTTATTTTTGTCAATGGCTGCAAATCCAAGCGCAAAATGTAGACTTAGTTAAAGAAAACGCAAATGCTTAATTCAAAATAAAATTAGAAACAACTGCCGAGCGACCAGGAAGGGATTGCCACAGATCTTTTGAAAATTTCTTTGTTCCATCGAAAAGAAAGGACAGTCTCAAGTAGTTTTACAAATAGACATGTTCTACACTGTTGTGAAAAGAATTTTCAAAATTAGATATCAGACTGTGATCCTTCTTCGGAATGATGAAGGACTACAGTCCGAAACGTCAGTTTAAAAATTCTTCTCCCTAGAAACTACGGTGTAGAACTGTTTCTGTAGAAACACCGACACAGAATTCCATTTGTAATAGTTTCGAGACAGTTCTTGCCGTAGCGTGCAAAGAAATGGGAGTTGATGTGGTGCATTATCATAATAAATTTTTTTATCAGAATTTGCAATAAATGCCCCCGAAAAACTCTAACGGAACTACACTCACTAAACACTCCACACGGGAGCAAACAATTGAGAGGCTGTAACTTAACGCACTGGAAACATAACAGCAAGAATTCCTCCCGACTAGCGAACTAAATATTTGATTTAGCAGTTTATAATTATTTTCAGGGAACAGATCACATGCACATTAGAATCCTTTAGCTTTGCAATAACCAACAACTGAATGATAAGCTTTTCCCAAATTTTTTTGGCAAAAACTGCTAGCAGATCACTCTCACGGATCAAATGAGTTATTACCGCCCGTCTTTCATGCTTTGGATAACGTTCAAAACCTCTTTCAGCCAAAAGTGCTTAAGCTAATTACAATTTGTCTTCTTCCCACGCTCGTCCCAACCCCGTTTTTCGATTTTTCCCACTGACTGAGAGCCTGGGGCAGGCTAATGCTGTATCCATCTTCGACACCTAAAATATATTTAATACGTCAATCATGGTAACTATGCTGCACCAATCAGACACTCCAATGCCTGCGGAAAGGAGTTTTTCTAAAATATGGGGGGTTGCAGGCAAGTGTTTCCTTCCCTCCCTCCCCCCAGCCCCAAACGCTTGCTACGCAGGTTTCTTCAGCCACGTCTCCAAGAACATGTGAGAAGATTTACAATTTCGCCGGTTACCTCTGAAAGAAAAAAAAATATATCTATTTAGTTACAATCACTTGACCAATCAGAAGGCAGAGAAAGTGTTATTTTTGGTATACTTTAAGTTTCGCTTTAAACTGCACTAGAACACCCTTTTTGAATTATAAATGTCAAGCGAGCATGATTACAGTAAAATTTCTATTTTTTTTTTTTTTATGGTGTTAAACCAACTGACGTCATAAATGACCATTTGGCAGTGCGATTTATGATATAATTGTTAAGGCTAAAATTCGAGTATTTAAAGTAAAAAAGGTTTTAGACGATTTCTGGAGCTACAAATTTTGAATCGCTTTTTTTAACACTGTGGGCTAATAAAATATGAAATAAAAAAAAAATCTGTCATTAACAATTTAAGGCAAATTAAATCAATTTGATTTTTCGATGTACAAAGTTTCCTTTTATATTTTAGGGTTGGTTGTTCGGAAAAAAATGCAAAAAAATAAATTGTTTTATCAAGACATTAGGAAAGAGAACCAAAATTTTATTTATTTATTAGTCATTTTGAAAATAGTTTTCCATAAATAAATAAGCCTTTAATTTGTTGATACTATATTTTTAAAGAATTTAAAAGCAGCCCTTTTTTGATTTCTCGTGAAACAGTTTAATTTCATAAGCCTTTAATTTGTTGATACTATTTTTCTTGAAGAAAAGTGTGTCTCTTTTTTTTTTATTTTCCGTGAAAGTGTTGGTGGAGATCGAGCATTAAAAGATTAAATTGGTCTAGCCTAACTTCTCAGGGGCGTAAACAGCATTTTTAAGAGAGTGGGGATGTCGGAAGGAAGAGTTCCAAATCACATAAAGTTGTTTAGCCAATGACAAGTATCGCAATGAGGCAGCTCTGGTGGAACCCCTATAGGTTAAAACGGACCGGTTCGCGAAAAATATCTTAACACCGCCCCAACGCAATAAGTTGTAGTTTGAATAACAGTTCCAGCGCAAGAACAAAAACAGAATGGAAATTAGACTTATGTGCTAATACAACATCACCGATTCTTCTAACGGAAAAAGTATAACTATCTATAACTATAACTACTAATTTATTACTTATGGATGTATTGAGCTAGCAGTTAGCAGGACATTTTATATACCCGATGTTCCATCTATCAAAACCAAGTTAAGTGACCCGTTCCCTGCGTGAGTTTCTGTGGCTCAGTGAGTAGAGAGCCTGAACGAACATTTCTTCTATTTTACCATCTAACTAAAATAGAAACTTCACCTCTGCAGTAACTTATCACTCTGCTCCATACTTCATTTCCAAATAACTTTTGCAGGTTGCCAACGATGTAAACAAATGTCTGAAATTGAACACTTAATAATGTCAAAGGAATATCGCAGACAAACCTTTTCACTTTTATTCAGGTCAGTTCACTCAGTTCTTTCATTGATTATAATCTAAACACTAAATTTACACGAGGAATAAATGGGGTAAAAGTGTGATAGGAATATTGATTAGACATTAAATAATTAACTGACCATATTTCATTGTACGTCAGGGGAAACCAAATAAGTATCCGATCAAGAATTACTATTTACGTTCAAGTCAAAAACAATTATAAAATAACTTAAAAAGAACTTGCATTTTGATTGGTTAACAAGTGAGTTTTCATGAAACCTGAAAATTACGTGAGCAATATGATTGGCTGTCAAGTTGTGAGAATTTACAGTTTCATGAGAAGAATAAAACTATACATACGCGCAAATGTATGCCTCTTGCGTTTCGATTGATCTGCCCTCGAATTCTCCCAAACGTTTGTCCCGTACTTCACCAGGCTATGAAGGCACAAAAAAAGTGTTTTACTGATTAAGTACTAAATAAACTGTTAAACTTACCTCTGAGCTCGTGTTAATGCAACGTTTGTTCTCCAGTAATAGAAGCAGGATATGGATCAGATTATCTTTATTTCAATAGAATTCAGAAATTGTGAAACTTTGCGGTTGGACTACTGAAGGGAAAGCTGAGTGGCTAGAACCCATGCCCCTCCTGAAGTCCGACTGAACTCAGGACCGGCATCGTTGCTGATATTTGACTGATTTCAATCTGACTCAATGCTAATGATTTTGAACATAATTTAGTTTGGCATTTTTTTTTTTGTCGCAGCTTTTTAACTCACTTTTAAAGTTTATTCATGCGAATAGAAAAGGTTTTTTTTTTTTTTTTTTTTTTTGTTTTTTTTTTTTTTGGGGTTTTTGGTTTATGTATTTTTAATTTAAAAAAACAAAAGAAATGTCACTAAACGGGTG
>JAOBAY020031448.1:0-14269 GCA_025331085.2 Zoanthus sociatus | reverse complement strand
ATGATATAAAACTTGCTCTACTTTTATTCAAGTAAAGATCTACAATTTTGCAAACTTATAACACCGAATAAAATAATTCGCTAGGTAAATTTAATCTTGTACAGTTAACATTTCTCCTCTGTGCGCAAAAAAAAATCATTTTTCCTTCACTGAAACAACAAGCAACTCAGTATACTAGGATGTGGAAGATCTTTGCCTTTGCCAAACGAGAGCTTCTTGGAGTTGTTTTTAGACATTAAATAACTGTTTGCATTTCTGAGTTCCAAAGTAAACTTTCTATGCCACATTAATTAAGTAGCCCGAGTAAACGCCTGTATAGGCGTCTAGTTTACTCTAGAAAGGACACATAAAGAGAAAATATCATTTTTCATAAAACTGAACAGTTGGTTAAAGATTTTGTCAAAACTATAGGTAAACCAGAAATTGCCACAGGTTTTGTTTTGCCAAGATTGTGCTACTGATTTCAGTAGTTTCTAGAAAACAGCAACTCTACGACGGTGGGACGGGATTTGGGAATTCAATTCAACTACGGGATAGCAAAATCAGCCTCCCAGCTCTGAAATAGGCTCAGAGTTTAAAGGGTACCAGCAGCACATTCCACCCAGAAATTCCAAAATAACCCAGCCCCTGGAAATTTTTCTTAACTTCCTAGTATTAGGATGACAACCCCTTGAACACCACAGCAAGTATAAAAAAACTAAACTAGGTCAAGGAAACCCACATAGATAACAATCAAAGGGTCAAGCCACCCCAAAAGGATGATGATGGGGTGCCAAAACTCACCTTTTAGGGGGACTGAAATCCTCTCGGTTTTTGGTCTGGGTCCTAATAGTGGCCATTGTCACTGCCTTTCGCTCTCCTTCACGTCTCCTATCCGTCATCAAGTCAAGGCGTGACACGCCCATTTTGTCTTTTTCCACATTTCCTTCAATCCACAACATGTCGTCGGCTTCAACAGCATCCTCCCAAGGCCACAGTAAACTTTTCACTCGTTTGTTTTTTGCTTTCTCTGAACTGCTCATCCCAGCATCCTGATTGGCTTTCACTTTTTCAAGCGTGGCTTTAGTTCTGGAATTCTTCTTTGCTTCTGCCGTTTTCTTTTTGATTTCTGAAAGGTGTTTTATTAAATTTTACAATAAAAAACAAAAAGAAATGAAAAGTCAAATATCATGCGTCACACGTTTTAATCACGCGTTTTACGTTATTATCCGCATCCTTCGTGTCATTTTACACACAAACAAGTATTTTTACGAACGAGTGATAATATCATACTGAAGTGAATACAAATGAACAAAACTTAAATGAAGCTCTTTTCATAATTAGTCGCTAATGAAACGATTTTAGTTTGATACAACAAAGTACTACTAAATTATTTACACTGCATTATTATTCTGAGCAACGTGTTATTATTTACTGGTGTGGCATTTTAACAGGTGTTATTTAAGAATTATTCCAAGAGTGAACGTTCAGGATAGGAGTTGGCTATAATCATCTCATATTCAACTGCCGCAAATGGAATAACTGTTTTATTAAATTTTATGAGCTTTCCGAACCCTTAGATACTTGAAAACGATAAAAAAATTTATTCTGACATTTTTCAGCTTGGCAACCCTTTTATATGGTCATTCGGTATATGAGCTGATAACCGAGATTGAGTGAACCAATCAGAACGCTAGAAACGCAATATTTGAGGTTGGAATTTAATAATTGCATTTATTTGCATGATATGAATGTAGGAAAGTAATGAATAAAGCGATACCTTCATTCTCGAGATACTTGTTATAATGCTCCTGTGGTAATGCAGGGGAGCATGTAATTTGCTTAGGTTTCTGAGACGGTGGTGGCGCAAATAAGGAATGGTTACACAGCTTGGCAGTGTGAACTATGATTATGTATGAACACGAAGCTGGTTCATCAACTCTTGATACATAGTCTCGCTCTCCCTTTTCACAGAAAAACTAAAAAAAGAAGGGGGTTAGCATGACTCATAAGATGAATAAAACAATTTACAAATAACTAGTAGTAATCATTGATTATGAAGTGCGTTCGTGGTTTATATGGAATGTTTTCTTTATGGTCAGTTGGCTCAATGACCACCCAGTCAAAAACCAGCCAAACAACTGGGTTGAATATTGTTGTAACCACAAATTACGGTCAGTTGACTCAACTTTTCAGCACTCACTCTGCAAAAGTTCGATCTTTCAACACAATATATCATTATAGGTCGAATGCTGCAATTCCAATTCAAAGGAACTAGCGTTCACTACGGAACGGAGCGGCAATCTACATACAAAATCATGCTCAAAAACTCGGCAGCAAATCCAAGTGGAAAGGAAGTGTTTCTTTCGTAGAAAACACATCATTACGCAACTTTCTGATGTTATGATCAATGGCTTCATTCATATTTTTTCGTAATTGCTTCAAACAACTCAAAAATTGAGCATCTTTTGTGCGCATAACAAAGCTTTACTTATGAAAAACTTAGTCCTTGAATTTGTCTTAATCCAGGATTAAGTTAATCTGAGTTTTGAGGAACTGGGCCCTCAATACTATATTTACACATCGCTGAAATTACAATATTTCTGCTTTTTTTCTTACTTTCACCACAGCTTCTCTTGGCTTGCCGGTGACTTCGCACTTTGATCCATTTATGTATTTATGGCTATGATATCTTTTGGCACTAAACTTTTTCTGGTGGTTTGTGGTTCCCTTAGGAAAAAGAGTAAGTGTCAAGCAACAATAACACCAGAAAAATCAGGGTTTTCTATACATTTTTATAACTACAGCTGATATCAGCGGTAGCTACTTTGTCATGGGTCTGTGTAAAAGAATGACGGATGTATAACTAATAACCACAGGGTACCCAAGTAGACATGCATTGGGCTATAGGAGTCACACAGGGAACCCAAGAAGACAGTCATTTTGAAAATTAAAACGGACTACAGAAAAAGCATTTGCTCTATATCACTCGCCAAAGGCAAGAATTTTATTGCTGTAGCTACATGTAGTCCATGACTACCTATTTTTAAAGTAGGCAGTTTAAGTTCTGAAATAGACAGTGAACGTTGATATATCTCATTAGTACATACTATGCGGGAACCTCCTCTGATGAGGTAATTTGATCAGTTTGCTATCTCAGGATAATGAGCGCTACCATTAATTATTAATTAAATGCATTAAGAGTTGTGAGGATGTGCATGGAGGAAATGGAATTGGAGAGAAAAAGAAAAAGGAAAGATGTTAGAATTTTGTGATGAAAAGGACTTGTGTGTGGCAAATACATGGTTCAGAAAATGGGAGAAGAGGAAAGTGACATACTGTACAGTGCAGGGGAAAATGGGATGGAGATTGACTTTGTACTGGTGGGAATGGGAAATAGAAAGTATCTGAGAGATGCAAAGATCATCCCAGGTAAGCTTCAGCCCAGAATGGTCGTCACAGATCTAATTAAGAATAAGGTGAAACAGGTGGTGAGAAAAAAAGGAGGACAATACAGTGGCAAGATTTGAAAACTCTGACAATACTTTACGTCCTTCACTATCAAAAGGTTATCACCGTTAACCATACTGCTATGACTTAAGGCGGATTTCCACTTACAACTTTTTGAGCGAAAAGCGGAAAAAGTTCGCACGAAAGCCAATTCGCTCATGCGCAGTGGGTAAAATATCAATTCTCAGCAAAAAGAAAACACTTCACTGAAAAGTTGTACCAAAAGCTACTTTATATTTTTATTTCACACGAAATAAGGATTTGGGCCAATGAAGTCCGTAGAATTAGTCACGTGTGTGAAACATTAGCATTTGCATTCAACATGGTGTAGAAAATTCCACCACAAGCTTGACTCCTCTAGCTTTATTTCAAGCAATGCAAGCAGCAGAATTGCAGTTTCAGCAACCTGGAAACTTGAGCTATAATAGTGAAGGTGAAAATGGGAACAGTAGTCAAATGGCAGAGGAAGGAACATCAGCGATTGCTTGTGATGACGAGCAACAGAGTAGCATGGCAGAACCTGAATCGCCACGAGATGTAGCACAGTCATCACCAACCGAAATTCATCCTTGGTCTTTCTTTCTGCAAATATTCGGTGTACCCAAAAACGCTTTCTTTTCATGTTTTGTTTTCTTTTGATACGTTGCAAGAGCAAAAGTAGTAGCAGAAGCTGTCGTCGATTCGATGCCATGTTTTTAAGCGCACATTTTGAATTTTTTTAGTGGAAACGGAAACTGTGAATTTATTCCGCTTGAAAAAATTTCGAGAGAAAATAGCAAGTGGAAATCCGCCTTTACTAAAAGTATGAAATTTCAGGGGTTTTAATTAGTTAAAGGCATGCATACCTCAAGCTTTTCTTGACTCCAATCAGTTTGGGAACTATAGACACCAAGGGTTGTTTTCTCTCCAATAATTTGACCCCCTGGTAAGAATAATATAAATAATTAACATTTATTCTATTTCAATTAAGGCGGAAGTGGCAAAATATTTAGTAAACTGTACAATGCACGGAAGGAGAGAGGGAGATATTTATTATGCCAAGTGCTGTCCACCTCCAATGAAATAGATTATTAAGTGTTTTAGTATATTATCTATCGTGAGGAAACTGATCAACAGAAATTCCCTTGCAAAACAAAAGAAAGATTTGTAAGAAAAAAATACTTATCAATTTATTTAAATTGACCAAAGAAAGTGATGAGACTCATGCATGAGTACAGCAGCTCAAATTGCAATTACAATACATAATGGTTTGGAGACTTTGTCACCTATAAAATGCAAAACATTCAAAGACAATTCACAAAATGGATGCAAAGTGAAGTTACGTATGTCTCATTTTGTTTCGGTCTAACAATTTACTGTTTAAGAGGTAAAATTTCACTTCCTGGCACATCTATATTATTTTTAAGCCAATCAAATTGTGTATAGCCTAGTGGATATGTCATTAATCATCAATTAACTGGTATAAAACTACTATAAAATGCCTGGGAGGGGGGAACAACTCCCATATAAAACAGACGGGGATGCTCGTCGTCTCGCTTAGGGGTGTAAATTTTGGATTTTGGTCTCGCTTAGGGTGTTCCGGGCAAAGTGTCAATATTTTAAGCCGTCAAATTTTTAAGCCGGGTCAAAATTTGCTTAAGCCACGCCTAAATTGATCTCCTTTAGGGGTCACAAAAAGCTTGAGCAACACCCAGATGGTCTCCTTTAGGGGTTAATTTCAAAATTTCCGATGAGCATCCCCGTCTGTTTTATAATGGGAGTCCCCCCCTTCCCCTCCCGGGATAACACCATCATTATTTTCTATTAGTATTCAAGATAAAGAAAATGAAAAATGAAATTAAGATTGTTTGGGTGATCAAGACTGAAAATTGTTGGTGAGATATTACTACAGTTATGCTCTAATTATAATGACTCCATACAAATTCTTGCAAAAAATATTTCAGTGGCTTGGTTCTTAATGTTAGGAACCAAGTCAATTTAGAAAGGATTTGTATATATAGGGATATCAGAGCATAACCAATTGCAAGGCAATGTTTGATCTCTGATTGTTGACAAAATGCTAAATTTTGGCAAGGAAGCATATTGCTTCATCTTTTTCTTTCTGATTCAACTGGGAGTGATGGTTCTGATGATGTTACTGAGCCAGTTAATTGGAATAATTTTGATTCACCTCTGAGGATTCCCTTAAGTAAATGAAAATAATAAAGATTACTTGAATGTGTGTTTCATAGTTGGACCAATGTAAAAGGTGTTTCTATATGATCTGTCATTCCAAGTCTTTTGCGATCTTCAATTAGTAGTAAATGGATAAAGCGGTTGCTCGACTCATCACGCCCTCAAAATCTCCACACACCATTCTATTATAAATGCTTCCTTTAATTATAGTAATTTTAATTTACTCATCATGGTAGTAATGCTGATGACTATGGTGAAAAGTGAACTTTCTAATGATTGTGTTTAATTTTTTTTGTTTTTTATAGTTGTTCAACTTTTTCAATGGAATGATGGACCATGTGAATGATACAAGTGAGTAACAGCCAGTTGTTTTTTTAATGTTGGGATTTTAGATCTTTGGAATAAATATATGAGAGAGTATCCATCTAGAGGGAGGCTTGCAGAGATACAGACCTTCCAACTCTGACGGTTTGGCCGTGAGACTCACCGTTTCAGATCCCATCTCACAGTCTCACGGTCTAAACCTCGAAATCTCACGGTTTTCCTCAAAGAATTAGAATCTTAATGAAATACAACCCAAAATCAAACTTGAGTTACTTCGTTTCTGCCTCATTTTAAGCACTAAAGATCTTTCATATTGTGCTTTGATTTCCAATTTGACGTTCTTACATGAAGTAACTCTAAAGGTTAAAAGCTGTACAAAAAGCACATGTTCAACATGGCAGAACGAGGCAGTGATCTGGAATGCGTCCCAACTAGTCCTAAAAGACTGTTTGAACATTTCTAATATTGTTAGCGTTAAGTGTTGTCAGTAGAATTCTTTGTTTTCAAACACTTTACAAACCTTTACAAGGTTTGGGACCTACATCTCAAGGGTTTTTCCAGTTAATTTCTGAGATCTCAAGGTTTTGGGGTTGCGAAGGTTGGAAGGTCTGATACTTAAACCTCTTTCATGAAACTGTAAATTCTCACAACTTGGAGACAGCCAACCATATTGCTCACGTCATTTTCGCGCTCCATAGCGTTATGAAAACACACTTGTTGACCAATCAAAATGCAAGTGCTATTCAAACTATTTTAGAAATATCTATAAGTAAGGTAAGCAACTTTTGGGTTTACGATTTTGATATAGTTTTAAAACCATAACTTCGACCCCCAGTGTAAGGACTATGTAACTGTAATCTCCTGAATCTGAAATGACTTTACCAGAAGCGTGAACTATTAGCTTGCTGCGGTGCATTTTGGGAAAATAGTTCCCGCCATTTAATTTTCAGATCTTTAAACCTCCATGCAAGTTCCTTAAGCCTTGAGCTTTCAAAACGTTTTCCTGTAAAACCTTGAGATTTGGGCCCAAACCGCGATATTTAGCAAATATTTTTTAAAAATGAAAAAACGTAAAGGCTACGGAATATTTCACGACTCATCAGAACGAGATAGGCCTGGCTAGCCCCATACTCTCCGACCAGTAAGAAAAGTACTTTGTTTCAAAGACTGATAACAATAAAAAAAACTGCTCAAACGCCCCTAAAATTGCAAGAAAATGAAAAATTTAACACATAAGTTAATCTTTAGACTTCATGAAGTATATTTATATGAAGTTGGAAAACCGTGGGATTTTGAGGTCGAACCGTAAAACCGTGAGATAAAACGTGCAAACCGTGGGGGTCGGAAGGTCTTCTATTTATATGCAGTTTTTGTTGTTTTTTGCAGAATGATGAGTGTCATAAAACGTGTGCTTTTATCCATTTTGATTGTGTTCGTTCTCAGGCAGAATATTGCGACGAGGACGGTAATAGTTTTGGTTATATATTTGTACATCCAACGTGATGATTGTGAGTCGAAATAGCCGACAAAAACAACAGGCGTTGTTAGTACTAAATTTTAGTACCACATTGCTGAGAAGGGAAGGGATGTTAAATGTCCTGAACCAAAAATGGGTTTACCAGAAGTACGAATATATTAGCTTGCTGCGGTGTATTATGGGAAAGTAGTTCCCCGCCAATTATATGTAATTTTTTGCAGAATGACGAGTGTCATAAAATAGGTGCTTTTATCCATCTTGATTATTGTCGTTCTTAAGCAGAATATTATAGTCACAAAAAATTTAAAATGTTAAATTATTCATATATACTGACTTCATTGACTTTTAGGTGCATTGTCGATCGATTACATGGAAAATTTAATAGATATGGCACAACTTAAAAACCCAAACAAACATTAGGAATTTGCCAAAATTATTTCTCATAAGGCATAGATCCGTATTTCGGGTCTCTGGAATTATCTGAAATCTCCAGCCGAAAAGATTGTCAAAAATCTATATAATTATGTAAAATAAAGTGTCAGATGTTTTTAAATAGACTTTGCACGAAATAACTGATATACTGAATGCGGTTCCGAATACTTTGACGATAAATATTTCAACTAAAATATTTGTTTTTCCTTTTAAAACTAACTTTTTTTTTCATAACATATAAGAGCCAACATAAGTAGAAAAAAAAAGACAAAATATAGATTAACTAAGATGCCACGCGCGTTCTGATTGGCTAAAGAGTGTGTATGCAGAAACGGCAAATTACAGTTTTTCGGTCGCGATTTTGACTCCGTCTCGAGTTTTTTTTATGTTTCGAATTCTTTCAATCCTCTCATATTTTTATCATTCTATGCGAACACATAAAACAAATATAACTCTGTCTTTTTGACTGTTCTCTAGATATAGATATTTTCCTTTTCAAACTAACTTTTGTGTTAGTTGCTAACTTTTATGTTATGTTTTAAAAAATACAAATTGTTTTTACTAAATAGAGTGTTCTTGTGTTCAAGTGCTCTAGTGCACCTCAGCATGTTTCTAGCGTTTTATGTTAATGAATTTTAGTCAATTTTAGTCTCAACGTGAAGTTTTTAAAAACATTCTTTCTTAAAACAAAACTCCAGACCCTTTGCGTGTTTAATGCAGTCTGCTTTTGTAAATTCGGTTCGCATTTTAAAAAGATACATTTCTTATTAAAGTCCTGCATATGAACTTCGAGTATGATGGTCGGCCTTTTATGAAAAGAGATGTTTGTGTATACAAACATATTGATAATGACATTAGTTTCAGTTACTAAGAAAATAAATGTATATAAGTTTTGCAACATTTCCTGAAAACGTATAGTGAGCACAATAAATTATATTATTTTATAATATGAAACGCGTCGCCATAACTCGTCTGTATTTTACTAGTCAAAACTGAAACATTATATTCAGATATAAGATTTATTCAGTTTTCCAGATCAGGGATTTTTTATTCAAAAGATTGTCTATAAACTTTCAGCGGCTCGACTGAAATATTTTGAGTCACGTACAATGAGATCGAAAGACAACTTAAAAATAAGCTCTTTTAAATCAAAAGGAAAAACCACGACATATTATATCAATGCAAATACGTATGGATCATGGAAGCTATTTCAAATTATTGTGTTATAATACAGTTCAGCACTTCTTGTTCAAGTATATTTAGAGGTTGAACTTAACAAAACTCTCTTTTACGACTGAGTGCTGTATATAAACTATTTCATTATTGATAACGAAAACATTTTTATTATGATACATATAAGTCCACTATTCGCGAACTTTTATCAATTCAATACACTCTTTTTGTTTATTAAGAACAAACTTAATAAGAACATTGAGGCTGAAATCACTCGAAAAATAAGAACAATATAAGAACAATCCGAGGCTGAATTGTTTTAAATAAAAAAAATAAAAAATAAATGAAAAAATAAAAACTAATAAATAAGCAAATATAGGGAACATGCACAGCAAAAAACAAGCATCATACCGCGACAACAGTACATGTATGCTTTCAAATATATACATCAACAACTCACTGACTTCAATATCACACTTTCAACTTTAATGTAAACAGTAACACCATTTTAAGAACAAGATAAGAACATTTTCAGCCTCAAATGGCAGAAAAAATAAGAACATTGAGCCTGAGCTAAATTTTACTGGTTCTTAATAAAAAAAGAGTGTATGACTGTCTATGAATCGTGACATCTCTTGAAGCTACGAAACAATATAAATGGCTATTAAAAAAATCTATTAAGCAAATTTTTGCAAGGAATTCCACTAGGCGCATGTAGTCTTCGACTGCGTTTTATTTGATTTTCCCAGTGGGCAACGTGTTTTCTCATAAACAAAATGAAATCTAAATGTGAAAGTAATAAGTCAGCTAATCTACAGACATGTTTTATCATGACACTTAAAAACTTGGTTTCTCGGTTTTATATTGTTTGAGAAAATTGTTTCTAGTTCTTAATTAGCACATCAAATCCGGGCCTCAGGACCCACCGAAAAAACTGGAACAATTCATGAATTTTAACTCCTCCCCCGGACTGATTAACCCAAATTTAGTTTATAAGGTATTTTTTACCAATAGAACAATTGTTCCAAATTTCAAGTTAATCGGACGACTAGAAAGAGGTGTTATAAAATTTGGTTTTCTATCATCTTTGGGTTTCCACTTCGAAAAATAAATGTTTTGTTATTATGAGAATCGAATCCAAATTTCGAAAAGCTAATTAAAGTCCCCGCGCCCGAGGTACTTTATTGTTCTACGGGAACGTCTCACTGAACAAAGCGTATTTTATTGATACCCTGTTTCTTTTATTTCTTTATACATTACACTGATTAATAGCTACTAAATTCATTGATTTTTTTAAGAAATTTTCAAGGAGTAAAATAAAGAGGGTTTCGGAAAAGTAGCAATAAGCCAATTATATCATACCGGAAAAGTGGCAATAGGCCAATATCATACCGGAAAAGTGGCAATAAGCCAATATCATACCGGAAAAGCAGCAATAAGCCAATATCATACCGTAAAAGATAACAGACTATAAGTGCAAATAATGCCACCAATCTCATTTTGAGGGGGCGTGGGGGACCCCTAAATACCGCAATACCGTGCGTAAAAATCGTCAATGCCGTGATAACTAAAAATTTAGCGTCCAAATTTACATAAGTTCTGTAACACCTGTATAACATCGACCAGGTGGAGATGTATTACTAATGTAGCTTCCATTTTACACATAAATCAATGCCACGCCAAACGTGTTTTAAATTTGTAAGTTTATTTTTACTTGAGGTTATTAGACATGTCAATATCGCCTGAAATATGTCAAAAGTACTTCGGCGTGCTATTCGCTTTATAGTTCGACGTGATCGTCTTAACAAAAATTGAAATTAGTGTATTCCTATTCGATTTTTTGTAGTACATATTTGGTTAAAATGTATTTCCAAACGTTTTAGCAGAATAGGCGGTTGTATAGGTAAACAAAATAGTACCGTACTAAAACAGGGTAAAACATCAAATACCGGGACCTAAACAACGAAAATGTTGTGCATCAATGATAGAAAGAATGCCGTAACACCGAGCCCTTACAGTTTTAAGAGGACTGCAAAGACCTTGATACATCTGGATAGGATAAACTTGGTTTAAAATTGTCAGTGTTCAAATATTTCCCGAAAAGTATTTACTAACACTCATCCATTTTTAAAGCTGTGGTCGTGGGGAGGGAAAACGAATCATTAAAGTTTTATATATTCATATTCTACAAGGGTCCATTAATCCTGTTTCTATCTTATGGAAATGTCATACAAAAATTGAAAGGGTTTCTGTATAAAACAAACATTCCTAGGCCTCTCCCATAGCCATAAAAATCACTCCTAACGTTATTAAAACAAATTACTACTCTATAGTTACAACTACTAAGCAACCTTTTGTTTGTTTCTGTCTTGTTTGTATAAAATCATGTTGAAAAATTAAAATCCGACTATCAATAAAGAAAGTCCAAAAATCAGCCAAGACATTATCTTGAAACATGAAGTTCCTCGTGTGCCACGGCTGGTTTCATTTCCATCAGTAGAATTACATTTGTGCGAATGTTTCAACAGTTGAGGACGGTACTCGTTCCAAAAAGCCATTCGGTGAGGATGAATGTTTTTCTTCATCACGGGCTCGGGTTGAATCTGCAAATAAGCGAGGCTAGTTATGTTGTACGCTGACCAAATTACCCCGTTTGAAAGGGACTCGGGTGTTGGATTTCCCACTTTTGCAAAGTCGGTGTACATTTTCATCACCAAGAGACTAACGTTTTTATCATCTGTAGTGTAGGACGGTGATCCAAAGAATGGAGGACCAAAGGTTAACCAAATATTATCTCCGTGTGTTGCTCCCATCCATTTGGCAGACATAGAAATTGATGGTCGGTAGTTAATCTCAAATAGATACGTTTGCGCGTGTGCACTATGTAAGTTACACGCCTGAACGCCAGGTGCTACGAAAGAATCGTCCCCAGACAAATCCACAAGTCCTTGACGCATCTTTAATGGATCAGTGGTGTATCCCCACGGTGTGTATTGGAACTCCATCGCATCTTGAATCACTTGTATGAGTTCTTTATCCTTTGAATGGTTTAAACCATCGGATGCAAACGTTTTCATTGTTGCTTTGAAAAGCATAGCGGTCATAGTGATGTTCTCAAGATTAGGCAGAAAGTACGCACCCTCGTTGGCCATAAAACCAAGCATGTATGGTATCTTAGCGAATGACCCATTTTCCATCAAGTTTAATGGTGTATCTTCTAAAAAGGCATTTTCTCTCATTCCCTTGTCAACCACCGGTGACCATATCAATCCTCCAGACAATGTTATGTTCCAAGCATCTTTTTTTTTCAAACATTGAACGATTTCCGCCAGTTCGTCGTGATCGCAACTAGTGTTTTTTGCGAGCTGAATTGTTTTCTCCTTGGCTGTTTTCCCCGTTACAGCTGCCCACCGAGCAACAGAAGCTCCGCTTTCAGAAATCGCTCCATGGAATAAGTTTTTTGACAGCGGCGATAACAGTTGGAGTCCCACACTTGCACCACCGGCACTAAGTCCAAATATCGTAACTTTATCGGGGTCACCTCCAAAGTTCTCAATATTTTCCTTCACCCATTTCAGCGCTTCTACCTGGTCAAGCATGCCGTAATTCCCCGGGGAGTTGGCATCTCCAGTAGACATGAAACCCAAAGGTCCGAGTCGATATTGAATGGTCACAACCACAACTCCGTATGTACATAGACCAACACCGCTAGTAAGAATCCCAGAACCTACAACGAAGCCACCGCCATGGATGTAAAACATAACTGGATACTTTGTTGTCGGATTCAATGAATCATTCTGTGCAGGCGCATACACATCCAAATACAAACAATCCTCACTAAAACTGTGTTTTCCAAAGTTTGGAATTACTATCTTGAGCGCATTATCAAAAATGTTGCATGATTGAAAGCAAACGCCTCTGAAATATGTTGCGTTGTAAACATTTGGTTTCCATTCTCTTGGAGGCTTTGGAGGCTGGAATCGTAGCTCTCCGACCGGTGGAGCTGCGTAAGGAATACCTTGAAACGTGTTGATTTTAGTGATTGTCGATCGAAGTTCCGAAGGAGCATCAATCACTTTTCCTTGAATGTTGCCATGCTTTGTTTTCACCGTAACGCTGTCGGTAGATACTTCGCTTAAGATTAGGACTGCAATTAGTAATAACGAGCCAGAAAAACGAAGGTTGATGGGATTCATTTTCACGGCCGCTTCAGAGCAGTTTAGGTATGTATACAACTTAAATCCGAAGTCACGACCATTGATTTTTTTAAAAGCATTACAATAGAAACAATTATGTTAATTGTTACACACGACACGTCATGGCTTAATTTAACTGTGAGTCATAGTCACAATTCAATGCACAATTAATAACGTCACGTTTGAAACTAACATACCTGTGCATTTTCTTGTCCTTCTTAATTGCGAATACTGGAAGTCGGTACAGCACTTCTACTGCGGCAAACATCGCTTTATGTATGCTCTGAGCGTAATTATTTAAATGAACAAAATTGTTTTTTTTAATATCTGCTTGAAAGCAAACATTCAGTGAAGCGCATCACGGGTGTGTCAATACTATAGACTATTTTGATTACGAATGATTTAATATTTTATATCAAATTCTTAAGTGTTCCAATCAAACGTAGATTTTAAAAGGGCAATCAGACAATATGTAAATATTAAAACCTGAAAAGCCAAATTAAAGCTTCCGGTGAGAGGAAGATACTTCGATATATTGAATACCCGGATAATTAAAATTTATTTGCTAATCGTCGGTAACCGGCTACGCTGTACGGAATGGCTATATCGTTATTGTTAAAAGATATGTAAATATGTAAATCTTTCAAAAAACGACTGATCAAGATGGCTACGAGGTACGCGTTGCTCGGTCTCTAAGGGGTTGTTTACATGGAGAAAGATAGCCTTACCAGTTGGGCAAGCCCCATCACTAGGGCGCCCATGGTCTATTGTTTTTTGCTGTTGCGTTTACATGGAAGGTAGGGTTACCCCAGCACTAGGATAGCTCTATCAGCATGGTAGGGCTACCCTAGCAGTAGAGCTATGTTTTTGTTTGTTTAGTGCATATAAACACTCGAGCTGGAGCTAGTATAGCCCCACTGGTGGGCCACAAGCTGGAAATAAGCTTATTTCGCTGTTTTACACCTATTTACAAAGTGTGTTCACCAAATCTGCTAAGATTGTA
>JAOBAY020031410.1:0-14270 GCA_025331085.2 Zoanthus sociatus | reverse complement strand
AACATGTAAATAAATAAATATATAAAATGTCATCTTTATTATTATTATTATTATTTTTTATTATTATTATTATTATTATTATTATTATTATTATTATTATTAGTTGTAGTAGTAGTAGTAGTAGTAGTAGTAGTAGTAGTAGTAGTAGTAGTAGTAGTAGTAGTAGATGTAGCTAAGCGTTTTGACTATTTAAAATATAGTTTTTGTTACTGTTATTGTTGTTATCATTATTATTTTAAAAGTTAACACATTTAGGGCTTTTATATATAGCTATATTTTTTGTTTATTTTTAATCTTTTATTTAATATTTAAAAAGTAACTTGTAATTAAGTATATTGTGACTATGAATATAGTCATTATAATATTTTTATATTTTATTAGTATCAATCTATTAATGGTTTTAGGGGTTTTAGGGCTTTTGTATTTAGATTTATTCGTCATCAAGGCATAGATAGCAAACAGGTGCAGATTCTCACATTGGATAATAAAGTACACTAAAGCTTTTTTCCACATTCTGAAAGTATGCTGTCTTACCCTATCTGAACTTTGTTTCTAGGTAAGGTATTAAGATGGTTTTGTCTTTATTTCAGCTGTGGTTGTTTTCCCAGTTTCAAAGTGAATTAGAATGGTATTTTCCCAGTGTGATGTCCTCTTCATTGAGTAAATGCATGGTTCAGATTAAATCTGCCGCCCATTGTTTCAAAAGTTTGAAGGTAACGGACATTTTTGTGCCTTGGTAACACTTAGTATCTATGTGGTTAAGTATTCAAAATCACTTATGCTTCTCATAAATATTTTCATTAAGAAAAATGCTGAGGAAAACGTTACCAATTGTTTGATTTATTTTGGAATTACCCGTGGATCCTGCATTTAAAATTGGCAGCCACAATATTTCAACATACAATAAAAGCTGCTCAGCGCTGGACTCTCTCAAGCTGGGAAGTACCACTTGTAAGTTTTGCAAGTTGTAAGTTTTACAAGAGTGACACCATAGACCTTGTTCATAAATGGTGGCAATTTTAATATTCTTTTATTTTCATTCAAATTAGCGCTACTAGCCTCGTTCTTGAGTTAAAATTTCAAAAGAATATGTTACTCAAATCGAGGCTAGTAGGGCTACTTTGAATGTAGACAAAAGAATATCAAATACGCCGCCATTTATGAATAAGGTTTATACTTGAGAAAAGAATGCGCCAGAGTAAGATTAGTTTTTGCATCTTTGTCACGCGAAAAACGTGACAAATGAAGTTGTATATTATACAATTTTGTTGATTTTGCTTCGCACAAATCTTGTTAAACCGTGTAGTTGCTTCTAATACACCAGCTGGTTTTTCCTTGTTTGGTTCGCTGTACGTGACTGATTACCCAGTACTTCGCAGGTGGTACAAGTGCTACAGAACTTTATTCGGATTATTCAAGAAGAACAGAAGATAGATTTACCAAGGTAAAAGTAACAATTGAAACAAATATAGAAGTTCCCTATCGACTTGTTAACCTCGCGGCCTTTTTGGTAGTGATAATCAGCTTATTTTTGAATATTACTGAGAGGATGCAAAAGATGAAAAGTAGATTCATCTCTTTTTGTCTTCTTCTTCTTCTTCTCCTTAAATAAAAAAATGAAATAAAATATTTTTAATGATAACTCCCCTAAAGGTCTTTTTAGTATCATATTAAAATACCCCCTCCTCCCACTCCCAATTAAAAATCCCAACTGGTAGGAGGCAAACTAATTGGCTATTTACGAAGCGTGGTGAATTTGACCCTGGGATCACCATGGACAAATCTATCAATTGTTTAAGTTAGGGATTTGAACCCGGGTCTTTCGCAATTCAAATCTCCAACTCTGACCACCAAGCCATGCTGCCTCCATAAACGGCTGCGCTGCCTGCTTAATTTTCTCAGTCTCTCCCCAGGCCTTCCTCATGTTTTCGATGTCTGTCCATGATCTATATCCATGCCTCCACTCGCCTTCTCTGCTTTCTTTTCCTATCATCTGGTGTCTAATGGAGAGCTACATGAATGATGCAGTTGCAGTTGTTCTTGATGACATGTCCTAGCCAACTCCACCTTCTCTCTTTTACTCTCCCAGTTGACCGTACAAATCCTCCTCAAACGTAGTTTGTAGAATACAGAGAATCAGTGACCATTTTTCTCTATATCCCTCCAACATTCTTTTGCTCTCAGGTTGTTAGAATTCCATGTCGCCTTGAGCTGGCAAAAAACTTCTTTCGATTTTGTAACCTGCTGGTGACATTCTTCCTGGTTGCTGCTGAGGTAAAGTAGGTAAACTCTTCTATGTCTTCAATATCTGCACTCCCTAATTCTATTGTGGTCGCCTTGTCTGAGATTTGTATTGTCTTAGTCGTTTTACTGTTGATTTTGAGCTCCAACTGTTGGGTTTATCTGGCTAAGTCGTCAGCCTTTTTTGTGTAACTAAGCACTTGTCCTAGAGATCAGTGCTTTGTCTTCGGCAAATTCCATCTCGTCTACAACAGAGGGCAGAGTTCATCTGATTTCTCGCTGTCCATTCTTGTATGTTTTTTACATAGTCCAGTCTATTTCCATTATTGGGACCTAATGAATCCTTGTCTAACTCCACTGGTAATGCTGAACTAATTTGAAATTTTATTGTTGTGGATAACAGAACACGAAAAGTTATTGTTGATAAATTTGATAAAGTTGATTTATTTATTAGGACACCCATATGCAGACAGGATTTTCCAATTTCATCTTTGAGTTGTCTGCATGTACGTACTTATCAACTGTTGCAGGATGAGCGGCAGTGGAGCAGGTTTGCTTCCATTGGTTTGATCCAAGTAGTGATGTGGGCTTAAATTTTGCATTCCCATCCTGCTTTATGAGGTTGATCATCAATTTATTGCAGCGGATTGACTTCCAATCGTTTAATCCAACCAATAAAGTGAGAGGAAGCCCTGATAAATACTTTATAAACATGGCGTTCTCAACCCGCTTTACCATGTTAAACCTTAACATATTGCAGTTAGTTGGCTTCCAGTGGTTTGATTCAACAGGTGATGTGAGTTGAGGCCCCAGCAAATACTACAAAAACTTGGCGTTTTCAACCTCCTGTATTAGGTTGAACCTTAACATATTTATTGCAGTGGCTTGGCTTCTTGTGGTATAATCAACCTATTGCTGTGGAGTGAAGCCGTAGTATATTCTGTAGAAAGTTGGCTTTTTTCTCAAACCACTTTAGCACCTTTAGTCCTCTCAAGCTGTTGTAGCAAGTTCAGGCTCCACTATATGGTGTTGTAGCTGTTCTTTGCCCGCCAAAACAGGTTGATCAACTCGCACTTTCTGTGGTATGCCGTTGTAACTCTTGCTATCTTATGCAACACCAAGCTCTTGAACGAAACCATATCTGAGCTAACATAATAAGATAATTTTAACAACTTAAACATGTTGGTTGTGGTATTTATTTACATGTAAAAGAATCATAGAGTGTTTTTTCCTAAAAATCACCAGGCCAATACTTCTGGTTCTAGTTTGTATGTAAATAATTTTTTCCTGCCCCCTTTAATCGCTACTCCTCTTTCCAGGAAATTTCTATTTTAATTCCTGCTTGGGAACAGGAAAGAATGAATCAAATAAAAATTCTCTCCAAATCGGATTTTTTGGTAATAAAAGCTGACTTCACAAAATTACCAATGCGTCATGGCTCAATCCTGTTTTCTTGGAAACAACTCATAAGCTCTCTGTTGTTTATAGGGTAATGTAAAAGTTAGGGCTGGGTGTATTGTTTTTTAGAAACTTGGATTGGCTCTAAAAGAGTAAAACATTCGATATCAATCCTCTGTTTGGGAAGATTTGTTTTAGAGCTGAAAAATTGTAACTTTAAAATAATCGCCAGTTTTAGCAATGTTTTACAAGAAATAGATAAATGTCTTCTTTTCAATATCAACAATACTCAGAAGAAGATCTGAGCCCAGCGTTATAAAAATAAATTAATTAAACACCTTAACATACATAATCCTAATCCCTTTAAATTGCCAAGCTCGAGTCAGTCTCAGCTCTGCAACGATTTGAACATTTATGTGACATCTTCCAAAGCTGACTCAAATTTCCAACTTTGCGAGGTCATGAAATGAAAGCCAGCATCTGTTGGAAGCTAACCTGTAATTCATTAGAGTCCTTTCCTGGAGGAGTCAAAGACCCTCAGCCGCTTAACAGTACAGAAATCGGAGATAAGTGCCACCTCCTTGGGCCACTTGGCTTGTAAACTAAAAAACATTTAGCATTTTAAAAATGCTTTTTTTTACCTGTAACAGGTCGAAATTGAATGAACATTTGCTGCCTCACTATGGAAAACTGACAAAGCTGGTTGAAAGCCCGCAAAGTGAAGTTTCAAACAAGGCATTGGAGTTATTACTTGTGCTAAATCAACCTTCCGTTCCATCTGCGTTATCCTGTGCTAGTACCTGTAGATCTTTTGTCCGCTTCTTTTTTACCGTGTTACATCAACTGGCCAAACAAGAAAAGGTCACGAAAGGTAAAAGCGTTATCTATGGTAGCATGTGGGTCATACCAATCCATAAAACATGCCGTTCGACTGTACATCTTAAAGTAATATGCATATGAATAGTACTAACTTTCTTCCTGATGAGTTGAGCTGAACTTGTTGATTACTTTTCCTGTAAAAATATGGTTGCATTGTATCCGTCATTAGCAGCGTCTAGTACTCAGAGTTTTAAAGGTTTTTATAGGTCGAACATTTTATACCACTAATCAATTTTGTTTTAGACGTGGGAAAGCAACAGATAAATGAGTACCAGCGTCTGTTGGGAGCTAACTTTCGATTAATTAGTGTCTTGTTGACAAAGTTAAAGATTACCATCTGCTCAACACTATGGAAACCAGAGATAAGCACTGGCAGCTTCCATGGTCTACTCGGCTTGCAATGCAGACCATAAAGTCGCTCTTAATATTAGTAAATCTTCATTTATGCTAAGAATGGTAGATCAAAGAAACTTATATCTTTGAGATTAGTTTTTAAATCAATAGTAATGATTTGGATGAAGTACAACACTACTCAAACTACAGCACTTAGTTTGAATACGAGGACGTTTCATAAATAGCTTTTAAATAATAGTTTTCAGTTTCTATGTTTTACTTTATCAGGCTTGTTGTCACTCAACTACTTATCTATTTCATAGCATATTTTATTTTCCTTTTACTATAAAGGCCTTACTGAAAGTTACGCAATGTGAGTGAGGTCCCGTATTGCAAGCCAAAACTAATTTCAGCAACATAAAAGTATCAAATATTATGCGGCTAACCTTGGAAGAGACCTAGCTAAGATTATATTATTTTTTTAACATACCGTGTTACTTTTCGTTCATGCAGACATCATAACACAAATTAAATTATGTAAAAGGTATCTGCTGCAGCTCTCCAAAGATGAAATCTGTCGTACATGTTTACTGAGGCTTCTGGTAGAAGGTATCTTCGAAAAGGTTAGTCAAACACGATTAATGCAAAATCAATAATTTTTTTAAGATTGTTCAACCAGCTGGACAAAAAGACAGTAATAGAATTGAGGGTTACCTCTACTTTTTCATTGTTATTACAGTTTTGTAATGTTATACGTTTTCCTCTGTGCCGTAGAGTAATGCCGTCGTGCTAAGTACAAGTACTTCCAAGTTTGATATTACCAGACAAGAAGAAGGATCGCCATGTGATAGTGAGAGATCTCATTCATTGCTGGAGTATAACAGACGGCCACACATCTCATCACGGCTCCCATTAACCGCAGCTTCGGTGTTCTTTAGAGGAACCATTGGAATTACCAACAAATCAAATATTATCAATGGCGATTGTTCTAAACTGGTATGTTGGCTATTAAGAACATCAAATCGCTCTTCAAGCTAAGGCTATTATTATTCATTTGATAATATAAGTGAAGGTAAATTATTATTCATGATCAGTTTATTATTGCTGATGAATTACCTGTGGAAAGTTCCGTACATCTCTTCTGTGCACACTCAAGAAAATATTTTCAACACTTGAAGATAACATTTTTATTTCCAACTCTATACTAGAAACACATGCTCAGTCAAAACTGTTCTTGTTCATCAGAAACTCTTCATCAGGGTCATAGTTAGAGCATATTTAGTTTTTAAGATGATTTAAAAACAAATAACGAAAGTTTTGAAACTAAAATGCAAATTAACTAATTCGCCAATTGGGCCTGCTGGATTTAAATAATTCAAGAAAAACTATTTTTTGCCTTAAAAAGTGGTTACAAAATGGCTTTAATTAATTGGAAGTTGACTTTCGTCTCATGATTTTTATCAGAAAACCACATTTTTCATTCGATCCACTAATTTGCTTTTGGTTTGATTCATCAGAATGGATATAGCGTTTTGTAGGTTAAAAAACCTATCTGATATTCTAGCTCTTTGTTGCCACATAAATTGTAATTATGACTGATATGCCATTTTCGTTTTATATATATATACATATGTTTTGTGTTGCATCTCTATTTTCGTATTGATTCACGAAATGCACTTAATTTTCAAAGTAACCTAAATGTTGTTTGCTTCGAAAATTGAAACTTTTTTGTATCGGTTTCTTAGATTATGTTTTTTAACGGACAGAGAGTCAAATGAGCTGTCCATGCAATGCGTTTCTCCACTTTTGATGCATTGTTTTGAAAAGACACGTAACCGGAATTCGTGGAGAAAGCTCATTGGAGTTGATTAAAAAAATCTGCAGCCCACCTTTAGAGCTTAGGTTCTCTATCCTGTCTCCATATAAGTAAAAGGTGGAATAATAAAACTATAACCAGACACCTTAGTAAAGAACAGGCTTAACAACCAGATAATGATCCATGATCCGCCATATCTTTGATCTATAGCGCGTGTGCAGTGTTGCTGGTTGTCAAGTGTGGTTGGACATTCTTTACAGTATCTGTGTCGAACAGCAAGAGACTGATCCCATTGCAGAGGTAACGACCCAATACAATATGAAGATGCGTTCTACAGATCTAGATTTTTTAGCTACTCTTTTAATGGAATCTGTGTGTCCCAACATGGTCTCCCCTGAAGATGAATGGCCAGATGAAGAGAACTTGAAGTTCACTGTCGAAAGGTTTGTGTTTTCACAGTTTCAGACATTTAGAAAAATACTACTACTTCCACAATAAACAAACAAAGAACATATGTGTATGCAATAAAATTTTGCGTAATTTGTCGAGTTCATGATTGATTCGTTTGGTAATGTCGAATAGCAAATTACAGGCGTGTCTAACTTCTAGTCACAACACGTAAATGGCCTGACAAAACAAACTGTGACGTTTATTGTTCATTTATCTTAATCTCCAGAGCTGGGTTGTTCAAACGGTGGTTAACTTTAACCCTGTGTTAAACAAAGATTAGAGCAGCAATTTCTTCTTTAAGAAAAGTTAAACTTTTAAAATACTCTTTGCTTTTTGAAAGGAAAACTTCCAAAATTAAACCTCAAATCATTCCATGTAAATTAGACCATGGTTTAAAACTTTAACCATAGTTTAGTGCCAATCGGCTTCTGAACAACTGGTCCCAGGGCTGGGTTTGCTCAAATGCTATTAAACTTTACCCTGGATTAAGCATAATTCAATCAGCGATTTCTTTTTTAAGAAAAGGTTAACGATTCGTTAAGAATACTGTTTGGGTTTTGAAGAACAACAACTTGTTAATCCCAAAATCACAGCTAAAATCCGTCTCTGTAAGGCTAGAAATAAGAAACAGTTTTTAACTGTTGTTTATTGCTAATCAGCTTATAAACAACTGGGCTCTGAATTAAAGTAACGTGACTTAGTGATATTGAAATCAACTGAAATCATTCTGTAGTTAATGTTTCATGCCAACCTAATTAATCTTATGTCTTCTTAGTATTTTTTATTATTTCATATTTTATATACAGTATTTCTATTTTGGTAGAGACCTTAAAATGCGTAAGGTATTTGATGACAATCCTATTCTTTGGACAGTACTTCAACTTGTCGCTACAGGTAAATAGTTATTTATTTTTACTTATAATTTATCTTTCCATGTTAAAACAAAATTCATTTAATTCTTTTAATAAAACAAATATTGCAAAATTATTGTGGCATCCCTTAACTGCTAAACCGATCTGCTATCTACCCACCATGACTGCAACGGGTGGGCTATATTTACTGTTTGTTCCTAAACTATGGCTTCGTCAAAACCTCTAGTTTTCCCTATTTTACATTAGAGCTGATGGACATAATAATAACTATAACTATGATAATATAATAATGATAATAATAATGATGATAATAAATACTTAATGACAGCTCCCCAAAGGGGCTTTTCAGTGTCAAGTTAAAATCCCCCTCTCTCCCAGGAAAGAATCCCAACTGGTAGGAGGCAAACCAGTTGACTGTTTACAAAGCCTGATGAATTTGTCCCTGGGATCACCGAGGACAAACTCATTCAGTAGTCCTAGTCGGAGATTTGAACACAGGTCTTCTGCATTCAAATCCCCAACTCTGACCACCGAGCCACGCTGCCTCAAAGCGGGTGAACTGTCTTGTACTTTAAAAAATCATAATAATTCCTTGTCGATGTAACTGTTTAAGATAACTTTGGTTTTAATTTTCAGGCGAGGGTTCCCTGTGCATTTGTGCTCCAATTATAGCGAACATGTTAGCTACCCTCATGTCGTACTGGGAGGTTAGCCGTAGTAAAAGAGTTACACATTCCCTAGATCAACTGGAAACAACTGGAATGCTTGTTCAAATGATGGCACAGGTATGAGATCATTTGTTGGTTGTCAGGTTAGAATAAACTGTTTACCTAAATCAGATGTATTCACGCTGACGCTAGACCTTTTTCTGGTCAAGCTTTGTTTGTACGCAGATTTCTACGCACACCATCAATCAGTTGAAGACTTTGTAGCAATTGTTTCGGTCCCAAGTATGCACCCGTTTTCAAAATTATGCTCGTATAGGTAACTATAAATTCAAATTAAGACAACTTTTTCGTCATCTTGTTCAACTTTTCTCATGAAGATAAATTTAGGCAAAATGTGGCTTATTGCATAATTCATATGTCCTTATCATTCAAACATAAGAATATATATACTAAATTCTACATCATTTTACTAATGTTAAATTGGAATGTTGATACTCAGTACGTAAATAGTATTAAACGTAACATCACTTCACTAGGACAGATGAATTTGTTTGAAACGAAAAACATTGGTTGAAAGAGATTAAAGAACTGTGCGTGATAAATTGTTGTAAAATGGTAATGTTTGAGGGTGGAAAAGTTAGTCACAAGCATAAAACTTAACAGACATATGCAGTTACATAAATTATAGTAACCAAGCAAAAGATACAGTGCCTCCAGAATGGGTTCGTTCCAAAACTATACTCGAGTAAAAAACTTTTGCTAAGTGGCAACGAGCAAGACAAAAACTTGAGAATTGAGCCAAATTCAAATGGATTTTAAAAACAGTAATGAAAACGTTGTATAACTTAAATTTTTTAACCCCATATTATTCACTGTATCCTTAATCTAGCTAAAGTTGGTAACCCGTATTGATGTTTAGAAAAGAGAAAAATTGGGATAACCTGCTTCCTTTTTCCCACTGAAGCTCCTACCTGGACCTCGCCTATACACAGCTCTATAAGCTGCTGCCTCGCCAGCCTCGCCTCTATTGGCTCAGCTGGCACGTTGGCTATAAGGAATAGAAATACTGCCCATCAGATGACAAACAGTGTTTAATGTCATCTTTTCCAATTTCAAAAATTTGTATTTCATTGCAACATTGCAATTGATTAGCAACTGTATTAACTCTAGCAACTGATTATCAGCTGTATTAACCCTAGCAACTGATTATCAACTCTATTAACCCTAGCAACTGATTATCAACTCTATTAACCCTAGCGACTGATTATCAACTGTATTAATCCTAGCAACTGATTATCAACTGTATTAATCCTAGCAGCTGATTATCAACTCTGTTAACCCTAGCAACTGATTATCAACTCTATTTACCTTAGCAACTGATTATCAACTGTATTAATCCTATTAACTGATTATCCACTGTATTAAACCTAGCAACTGATTATCAACTCTATTAACCCTAGCAACTGATTATCAACCGTATTAACCCTAGCAACTGATTATCAACTGTATTAACCCTAGCAACTGATTATTAACTGTATTATCCCTAGCAACTGATTATCAACCGTATTAACCCTAGGCCGATTGGCTGCCTGCTCCGTTGAGTCGCATTGGCGAAGTACTCCATATTCTAACTCCTAAAGAAGTCTACACGGTTGTTAATACAATCTGGAAAGTACTAAGGGTAAGGTTGCTTTACAAATCTTTAAGAGCCAGCTTCACCTAACTTTATCCTTTACGATCCTCTTCATTAACATATGTCTTTTTGCAGCGCATGAAGAAGATCTGAGCTGTAAATTGGAAGACTCATCAAAAGAACAAACTAATGAAACTGTCATGTGGATGCATAAAATTTCTAAATAAAAGTTTCGATTCCAAAATACTGAAAGCTGTTGTTGGCCAAACCTTTAATGAGCCATACATTCTATGTAAAATCTCCATTACATAACTAATATTTGATCTATCGATTTCGTGTTTTCAGTTGACATTTCGGTGAAAACACTTCTAATATTCAAAGTTCTGATTTCGTAATCTTATTGGAAAATGCTGCACGTATGCTATAGATGCAAAAAGTGTAAATGGAAGTTATAAGCCCACACACACTTATAGTTACCTGTCCTATGACTCTCACCGTCGTGTTTCCCATGAGATATCAGTTGTGAGAGCTATAAATGACGTGCTACAAACATCCCACAACCGCGCAAAATTTTAACAGCTGTAAAAGCCGGATAAACCGAGCGCAAGGTTTCTGCTACTAGGTGCTATGTTGCGGGTACTCAGAACCTATTAGGAGAATACTTAAAGCTTCTGAGCAATTGACAGTCTCATTCCCAAACCTTAAGACGCTATCCCTCTTGACCAAATTAGATTATCAATTTCGGATGTAATGCTGGATACATTCGAGAAACTGGCAAAGCGCAAATTCTGCACTTCTGTGGGGCAACATAAATTATCTATAGAGAAATATCAAGCTCATAAATCTTCCCTCGCCAACACCATCACAATACAATATTGCAAGGGACTCTACTGCCATTCTTAGAACAGATACCAACTTGCATAAGCGCAGAATGTTTGAAGTGTGGGAAGCTCGTACTATTTCATTTAAGTAACTCTTAAGCACAAAAGAAGGTAAAATGTTTTTATATATGTTATTATACTCATTTTGCACTTTTTTATGTTTAATTTTTTTCTTATTTCTCGTTTAATATGTTATAAATTTCGTGTCACTTTATCCCTGAAGAAGGTTGTAGTGAAAACGGAAGTGTTGGGACGTTTTAAGATCATTTTTGAAGCTTTTAATCCAGAGTAGAATTAAAGTTTTTATAAAATATTATATTTAACAATTAGACCTCGAGGACAAATGGACTACGAGTCAATAGCTCATGAGGCCGCAGGCCAAATGGGATATTCACACTCGTAGTCCATGAGGCCTAGAGGTCTAATTGTTCTAGTATAAACACACTAATCGGTCAAAAAAGGATGTACAAATTAAATTATCGATGAAATCCTCTGATATTATAGCAAAACGGGGCTCACTACTATTTTGGCACGCCAGCCTTTCTCCACTAGTAGGCTATTACAAAGCTGTTTTCTACTCTACATAATTTTGTACTAAAATTGTTTAGTAGGCGGTGCTACCCTAATGATGAGAGAAGTATCTCCCGAAACGTTACCTACTAAGTTCTCCTCTTCACGAATATAATAAAATCATCAATAATGTGAACGTTGAACAGACAAACCAAAACAATTCCTTGTTTGATATTTTCAGGTGGTGCACTGCAGTGCTGGTGTGGGCCGAACAGGAACTTATATTGTCATCGATGCCATGCTGAAAAGGATCGCATCAGAAAAAACGGTCGATGTATTTGGGTATGTGTGTCAACTAAGGTGTCAGCGGAATCTCATGGTACAAGTGGAAGAGCAATATGTTTTCATTCACGATGTGCTTCTGGAAGCCATTCTCTGTGGAGACACAGAAGTTCCCGCACGTGACCTCAGAATCCATATCAAGCAACTGATGGAACAAAATCCAGTTAGTGGTAAGAGGTTGAATATATATTTATTACATAGACACAAGTGTTTTACAGTAAACTGCGCCACTCGTAGATTTCATATGAAATTACGTACGGGATACGAGTGAGTGACATATTTCCATTTCCTCACTAATGGATAAACTGAGCAGTTTGTCATGGTGTGTGTTTCTTCTTACACTGTTCATTCATTCATTTCATTCATTAGGCTCGTCGCCCCCACGTGGGGCATAAGGCAGCAACGAGTCCTCTTCATCTGGCTTTATCATTTGCAATCTTTTGAGCTTCATCCCACGCAATGCCCACCGCTGTCAACTCAGCCTCTACTGTCCTGCGCCAAGTGGTTTTTGGCCTCCCTGGCTTTCTCTTTCCAGCTGGTGTCCAGTGCAATGCTACACCTTCGGGATTCGGCTTGGGTTCATCCTGAAAACGTGTCCTAGCCACCTTAACCTGCACTGTTTGATCTCCTCCACAATGCTGTTTGACCCAGTTCTCTCATAAAGATCTCTATTCGAGATTCTGTTCGGCCAGAATATTCTTCACTAATATTGCATTTATATGTATTTTCCCATATAATTACATCTTCTATTCATTAAATATTTTTCAAGCTATAAGAACATATCAATACTCGTGAACATAAACGTGAAACATGATCAAATCAATAAAAAAAAACTCGAGACTGGAGTCATACATGTTATTTGACAAATACTTAAGATTTTTAAAAATTTAAGAATATAAATCAAACGGCAATACTCATATTTATTTGCTTAACATAAAATGGGTCAATACTGCGGACAAGAAAATTCTTAGTCTCAATTGTGAAAATTGAAATCAATGTATTTCGATCCAATATTAAATTCACAACTGTTAGAACTATCGCCCATTTGAATTGATGGGTAAGTTTATTCTATAAATTCGCGAAAGATCATACTTTCCTGAGATTTCTTTAATATCAAAGTCTAGTAAAATGGCATGAACTTCAACATCCTACCTGACCAGGTTCATATTTTCCCAGTGTTTTGGGAACTTGAAATACTCCTACTTCAGTTAACCTTAAAGTATATAAAATCATATTGCTTAGAATTAAAAAACAACTTTAAAAAGTAGATTTTAGGACACCATAAACACAACATAAGTACCTGGCAAATTGCCTTATTTGCGAGAACCTGAAGCATACCATCCCCATTGCAACTTTCGCCATTTTAAAGTTTTTCTTGTTTTCTTTCGGTTTGGAAATCCGCTGACTTGTAAAAGCAGTTGAAAATTAAACTCCTAACCCCAGCCTCCCCTCCCCACTAATATAAGCGCCATGGTCTAAAATGCGCGGCACAGAATCCCCGAAAAATTGACAAAAGAAAACATTGACTCGACTAAAAAACCGACAACCAGCGACAGTGAATTTTTAATTTTCCAAAATTATGGACAATGACAATTCTTTCTAGTTCACAATGTAATTAAATTTTGTATGCGTTTGTCACCGTCAGAGTCTCGGGAGAGGTATGTTTATCACGCAATCGGCGATTTATTGCCCATAATTCCCGTTTTGCTAATTAGAGTGATGTGATATCACTTTTAAACAAAAGAAATTCCGATAATTGGGTAAACGAATAGGCTGATCAGGTATATTTTAAAGATGACAAGCGACACCGACATCCCCCTGACAGGGCCCCAAAATTGACCTCCAAAATTGTTCCACATAAAGGTAAGTTTTACACCTTGGCTTAGTGAAAAGAATTTTCCAACTGACGTTTTGAAAGTTCTGTAGTTCTTCGTCGGAGTGGCATTCACTACAGTGTAAAACATTCCCAAACCCTGACAATACATCTATGCCTACTACAATCTCTGAACACTTCATTTCTAATTCCGATCACACTGTTACTGACTATACAACTAATTCTCACCGAAAATATATTTTCATCCCGAGACAGATTCCAGACGTAAAACTACAGAAGCAACTTTCATGATCAGAGCCAAATTATTGAACCCAATAGTTTAAATGCTTAGATTTTTTTCATAGCATTGACATTATGAGCATTATAAAGAAAATAAAACAAAAATAAAATCATGCAAACTCTGGGCCACAGGC
>JAOBAY020031358.1:0-14270 GCA_025331085.2 Zoanthus sociatus | reverse complement strand
GATATGAATACAACTAAAAAACTAAATGAAAATCATCCTTTAATTTTGCTTTAAAATGACATCATTTGTTAAGTAAACAAAGAGAATTTTTGGCTGAATTCGACAGAAAACTAAGAATATCTGATACTCGGCCAAATTATTTTGATTTTTATAAAAAAGAAAAAAAAACGTAAACGTGACTGATCGTGCTAAATTCGATTTTTTGCTCTTGATAACTTCGTCTTGTCCGTACACTCAGAGTTCTTAACGACAATGCACAGAAATGTTTATTGGTTTATACTAAACTGATAAATTTACATTAACGAACATTTCGTATATAACTTTTGTAAAGGTTTGAGAGTATAACTTTCGTTGAGTAGTTTTTTAAAGAGATTATAGACTTATGTAACTAAATTTTAAAGGGCACGCATAATATGCTCTGAAAAGACTCAGTCATTTGCACCGAAACCTTCCGTGACTGACATCTGATCCGAATTTTGAAAGTAAATTATATTAGCTTCACAGACACAGTGTCATAAGCCATAGACTCCTAATTGATTTTAGACAGGATGCTAATATGCAGCCTACGCTACTGTATATATGTCGAGCGTTTCGGTGCAGCACGCACCATTATCATTAAAATGTAGTTATAGTCACAAGGAGACTGATTAATAATTTAGTCATTAAAAATTTGACAAAGTTTAAAACAGCTCAGCTTTATTTGAATGGTCAAGAAATGCGTTTATTTTTTTCAAAATAATATTTTGAATTAACGTCTATTGTACTAGTAATCTGAATAACTTCAAAAAATTTTTAAGCACTGTAAAAATCTTTCCGCCATTCGAGGTTTTTAATTACGTGACAGAATGGTGAATGTGGACCGCTGCACATATCATTGCAGGCTCGAGTATTGGAACACCGCCAAACGGAACCACAACAGTGAGTAACGCATGGTGGTGTTATTCTAAATTGTTAAATTTGTTTAGAGTTTTGGCCCCATGAGGCGATAGTTTCTACGACCAAAACAGAGGCTTCACTAATTGATTACAGTATCAAAACTGAAACTTGGATGTTTTACTTTGTTTTGTCAGCGCTGTAGCACCGTCGAGTGGAGACTTGGAAGATGAAACCAATTGTAAATATCGAAATGCCAAAAGCGACCACATTCAGTTTCTTAATACGTGAGTATTCCTTTAAATGTAACACTCACTAACAGCAGCGTCTTTTTCAAGTTTAGTTGTTGTAATTGCACCACAGTTTCTAAGTAAGAGTTCAATTCACAGGTAAACAATTGCAGTAAAGCATTTTTAACGTGATCCCGTTAAATGTGTTCATGGGGGGTAGTTAAACAATTTACAATTACAGTAGGTTTGTTCGAGGGCAACATCCTTTTTCCTTCAAAATCTAAGCTTTCAAATGCTAACACTTGAGATTAGTCAAATGTAAGTGGCTTGAAAAGCTTTAGATTTCTATATTTGTTACACGCACATCTATATATTTGTACGGCTTTTAACAGATTCTGGATTGCACAATTATATTGGCGAGTAGGTCTACTTGAGATTGCATGTTTGTGTATCTTAAAGCCTATGGCGTGAGAATCAAGATTCTTACAAATAAGGGTACTTTAGATTCCAGAAATACAAACTGAGATCACAATTTTTAAGTAATGGTGAACGATTTAGACATGCACATAATCACATTCTTCGACTTCAGACTCTTAGTTATTCGAACATGAAACATGAAATAAATGGACCGTATGAAAGTCAATATTTTGAAATAGATTTCTTATAGAATTACAACAGTGCACAAATATGTTATCTTCGCATTATATCGCAGGGAAAAACCCATCGTTTTTATTATTTTTTTTTTATAGAATTTCTCCTAAGATATTCTCCCGTTCATCAAAGAAGATACAATTATATTCTCTGAGATTTCTTGCACGTGAAGAATATAAGATTGTTTTAAAATAAAAATGCCAGTTTTTACCAAACAGAATCTGGCTGATCACCTGACCTACAATATTTCATAATAATATAAGTAGCTAGGTTAGGATTAATGCGAGCTGTGGACGACTGTAAAATGAAGCAGTTGACTATGTACATGTACAGATGTATAGAACCTGATCGATCCACTTTTATTCAGACACCTTCTTGATTTAAAAACTCAAGTATCCATTACATTAGGAATCATTGCATTTTCCAAAATGTGTGTTACTGAGTGTACTTTACAAAGATTTAAGTTTTTAGATAGCTATATAAAGGGTGGCGGTATCCTGAATAGCTAGCATTAACACCTATATTAATTTATTTTCTTTTTTGTAATTTTGCTGAACGATGTTCCTGAATGTTTTTCATAGAAATAGTTGTTTATGAGATGGATCTCCACAATATAGTTCTTGTACGAATATAACATACATTAGGCTAGTATGTAGTTCTAGTTAGCAAAAAGATACATATGCCTTCTTAATAAAAAAATATGCGTTCTTAATAAATATATTAAGCAATTATTACAAAGAAACTAGCACTTTATTTGTCATTGATATCATGATCATATGAATGTATTTTTATTTACTTTTTCTGTAACACAGTGTCAATTAAAGGTCATACAACTAAATACAACATGATATTCACATGATAAGCAAAGCAATTAATAGTTTGTACACCTGTTTTTCTTAATTCATATATTATCTCTGATCCTACACTTTAAAAGCCAGTTAAACAATTTGGAAATGCTCAAAAATGTGCTTTAATCACAGTACACTAGGTTGAAAACTTTGATTATTACTATCGGAAGAGCACAAAGCTCATGCTTTATAATTATAAATGTTGTGTATACATTTCAGATTGTTTTAAAATGCATTTAACACATTATTACTGTATTCAACTGATGAATCTTGGCAAACTTTACTTTAAGTTTCCAGTGCCACCGGCATGACTCCTTCGTCAGAAAGGGACGAAGGATTCGGAGAAGAAATCTATTTCTTATCACTTTCTGACAAAGGAGTCATGCCGGTGGCTCTAGAAACTTAAAGTAAAAGTTTGCCAAGATTCATCTGTTGACCTTTGAGCCATCGAGCACTCTCATATCCAAGAAGTTTTAATCTTATACCTAACACATACTGTATATGTAGCATCTTCCCACTTCTGAGGTAAAACTAAATCATGTTATAAGTTTCCCCCAAGCAAAATCTAACAATAAACTTTGGGTTCTAATAAAGCTATATATACTGAATTGTAAGAAAAGACACTGTTAAGAAAGTATTTAATTATTGAAAAAAAACCTTTGTTATTGTTCCAACACTAGTGTTGGTAATTGTAATGTGAAAGTTTGAAACTGCCTTTTTTTCCTCGTAGTCATGATATTGTTAACAGCCAGTAAAGTGGAGTGTGGTGGAAAAAGATACTCACCGTCAGGTGCGTCACATTATTTAATTATGTATTAAATTAATTAATTGTTCAGTAGTAATTGTAGATCAGGGTTGTCAAAAAGATTAGAAGTTGGCATAGCTATTCTGAAAGTAAACAGCACCTTTTATTTACTTGATATTTATTTTGTCTTAAAGAGTTTTTGTAATGACTCTTTTTCCTGCTTATCTCCACTCATTTTTAGCTTGTGAAATTATTAATTTTAAGTAGCTGGTGATTATTGCCTGTCACCGTTGCTTATTGACAAGCCTGTAGATACATGCTATTGAAAAAATAATTTATTTTTTTCTAATCCCTACTAAAAAATCATTATTTAACCAAAAAATACACTGTCAATAATTTATATAATTTATTCAATTAATTCATTTTTCAGAAGAACATCATCTTTGGAAGTTATTTTACTAAAATTTTTGCGAATAAAATCTATTAAATGCCATTGGCTACACTCTTTTTATTCTTATGGTCTTGTTAACTCAAGAAAAAGGAATTTTTTATAATCATGCAGAAGCCGTAATTTAAAGGTCAGAAACCATTTGTTGGAATAAATATTGAGTGACATGATTAAGAATGTTGAATTAATTTTTAATTGTCTTGAAAGCACTTGGGGCAATTTTCAGCTTTTTAACATAATTACTGTTGGTCAGGTGCAGGCCTGTTGTCTTCAGATCTCAAATTTTAAGATCTCTTTATAATCTGGAGTTAAGAACAATTCAAGTTTTAACACACCTTTTGGTCAATGAGTGAATCGTATGTAGGTGATAATATTGTTATTTAGCGTAAATAATCCATGAATGTTTTCTCTCATGAAACAATCAAACTTCACCTTCAGTTGCCCTACCGAGCTCATCTCCAGCTATCTTGACTCCGTTATGCTACCTATTGTTCAAACTCTCCCCACCTACATCAAAGACACTAATCATGCCTTAAGAATTTTTAATGACTTCCGCTTTCAATCCGAAACCAAGTTTTTATTCACCATGGATGTCAAGTCACTTTACACTGTCATTCCTAATGACGAGGGACTTCGTGCTCTCAAACATTTTTTTGATCGCCGTACTGTTTTAGAACCTACCACTGCCACTTTATTGCGCTTAGCAGAACTTGTTCTTACTCTCAATTGTTTTTCTTTTGACGGCCGTTTTTTTCAGCAGGTTAATGGGGTAGCTATGGGCACTAAGATGGGACCTAATTACGCTAATTTATTTGTTGGTTTTATTGAGAAGCATATTTTTAAACAATACTCCGGCCCTAAACCTGAACTTTTTGGGCGCTACATTGATGATTGCTTTGGTGCTACATCTTGCACTAAATCTGACCTAGAAGCTTTTATTTTTTATGTTAATTATTTTCACCCGTTACTTGATTTTACTTGGGAAATCAGTGAAACTTCAGTTACTTTTCTTGACATCTCAGTCAACATTACCGCCAACTATCTTAGCACCAGCGTTCACTATAAACCCACTGATTCTCATTCTTATTTATTGTATTTTTCGTCACATCCTAAACATACCCTCAATTCTATTCGCTTTTCACAATTTCTCCGTTTACGTCGTCTCTGTACTGATGACAATGATTTTTTTAACAGATGTATTGAAATGCGCTCTTTTTTTTAATACCCAATACCCAGCCTCTATCGTTAACCGCGCTATGCACAAAGCTTTTGCGATTGATTGTACTACTGCACTAACTCCCAAGACTCGCGCCGTCAATGATCGCATTCCGTTTACTATAACTTTTCACCCCGTTAACAACTCCATTAAACCATTGTTAATTGTAATTTTAATTTACTTAAGTCCGATTCCAGCACTTCGAATATTTTTAATGAACGCCCGCTTTTTTCTTATAAGAAAGACCGCAACCTTCGCGCGTTTTTAGTTAAAGGAATACTGCCCTCCGATAAAGAACCAGGAACTTTTCGTTGTTCTCGTAAACGATGTATTACTTGTCCATTTGTGATTTCACGTACCTCTGTCACAGGACCTAAATCTATTCTTAACATTACCGATCATTTCGACTGCACTACACCTAATGTTGTTTATTGCATTCAGTGTTCTAAATGTAACCAGTTGTATATCGGGGAAACTGACCGCAGTTTAGGTGACCGCATCAGAGACTACATATATGACATACGCAAAATAGAGTTATCTAAACCCGTCTCTCGCCACTTTAATTCTTCTAATCATTCCATTTCAAATTTTTTTGCATTCGGTCTATCTGTCATCAACGGCGGCAATGATTGTCACAAAACTAAAGAAATGCGGCTCATTCACACTTTGGGCACACTTAGTCCCCACGGTATTAACGAACGTTTCATATTTAATTAACCATCTGTCGTTTCTGAAACTTTTGTCTCTTTACATATTTTTTCTCACTCATTTTAATCCTTTTATTTCTTTTTGTTTTCCCACATACCTATCTCATTACGTTATCTATCTTTGTTTCACTATATAACCACCTCACTATTCATCTCTCACACACTCACTCCGACGAAGGAATTTAGTCTGAAACGTCGGTATTCTTTCCATTTTTACGGTGTATACAACTTAAAATTTTTTTACAACTTATTTTTTGTTTGTTTTATTACTGCATTGATAAATATTTAGTAGTTCAATGTAATTGTCACTATTATCATCATAAATCATCAATACCATTATCATCACCATCATCATCATGTCACTTTCACTTCCATCTACGGTCCACAATTTCCATCCACAAATTTTTGTCTACAACCACTTCCGTCAACATTTCAACTCCACGATATTCATCCATTGCTTGCGCATGCGCGCGCATTATTGATAGACGGTCATAACCAATAGTCCAAGTAGAATGAAAACGTTCGCTTTTTCAAATATTTCTTATTTTCAAACATTTTTTGCTAAAGTTATTCATACTACTCCGCTTGTATCAAATAATTGAGTATTCATGTTCATTTGCGGACTGTCTTTTGATTCTTAAATGGTATCTTTCATGAATTATTAGGAACCTTAAGCAACGAGGACGGGAACGTGAACGACGACGGCTCGGAAAAATTACATTTCTGGTTCACTCTTTATTTCTTTGGGCTGCTCATTAGGGTTTTGTTTCTTTACTTTACGCCTTGTGAATAGAAAAACGATTTAATGTTTCTCCGTGAAGCTAAACAAATACAGAGAAAGGTTTTGCTGTTACGTCCTCGTAGTCTCCACAACTGCAAAAAAGGTCTTTTCACGTTCTAATTTTCGCGACAACTCCGTGCAGGTGCTCAACTTGGTGCATTCCAACGTGCAGGTATTGTATTTACTATTGTTTTTTGTCGTCGGCGTCGCCGCCCTCATTGCTTAAGGTCCCTATTATACTGTACATAGCCTGCGTGCAGACGGTTTCCGATCTCATTGAATATGCCGTCTACGAATCAGTGCATAATTTTATATCTTGCATCATTTTTGCATCATGCTTCGTGGATCGGTTATGTGTACTCACTTTTGATTGGCTCCACTAGCCCTGTAATTTTAACAAGTCGCCTGATTGGCAAATTTTAAACATTAAGTTCGGAAAGATGGCGAGAGAAGCCAATCAAATTTGAGTACATATAACTGATCTAGAACACGATATCCTGCACTGTATACTATCCTGCATAGTATAATTTGATATATCAACTTAGCAATTATTTTTTTACATGGAGCACAAGACATCAGCCAGTAGTTTTAGAAACCATGCAATGAAATGATTCTAGAAAGTTATTTTTTGCCCATGCAAGTAACAATAATAATATTGTTTTTTAAAGAAAGAAAAGTTATAAATATCAACTTTACCTAAACTATTACAACGGTGTCCAAGATTTTCTCCTTGACCCGGAGTTTTAGAATGGACGCTTGGATTTTTTGTAGAGGCAAGTTTTTCAGCGTACTTTTGAGCTTGTTCGTTGAGAGAAGCATCCATCTGGAAATCTGGTGCTTTATGGATCAAGCGCATGTTGTTTGATGCTTGCAATGCTTCTTTTCTAAAAGCAGGCATACCATCAGTTCCACCTCCAGGGGCAGTGGTTCCCCCACCAGGTGCAGTAGTCCCGCCTCCAGGAGCAGTGGTTCCCCCTCCAGGTGCAGTAGTTCCCCCTCCAGGGGCAGTGGTTCCCCCTCCAGGGGCAGTGGTTTCCCCACCAGGTGCAGTAGTCCCGCCTCCAGGGGCAGTAGTTCCCCCTCCAGGAGTAGTAGTTCCCCCTCCAGGGGCAGTAGTTCCCCCTCCAGGGGGAGCAGTTCCTCCTGGAGCAGTAGTGACTGGTTTTCCAGTTGGCTTAGCTCCTGAAAATACAACGCGAAATAAAGCTTCAGAATTATTAAAACAAAACAAATTCATTACATGAATGAGAGTGGAGATACAAACGTACAGCAGTCCTTGTGGCGTGTTGAGTGTTTATAGAGCAGTCATTAGGTGTTTTATTATATAGCATAAACAAAATAAACCACAATTATGAAGAGAAAACCAATTGACTACAAGAATGAGAGTGGAGATACAAACGTATAGCAGTCCTTGTGGCGTTTGCGTGTTTATAGAGTCTTTTTCTACAAGGGATTATTTAATTTCTTCTTTCATCTGTAGAAAGTTTCTTTGGGGACTTCATTTTTGGTTTTGAATTAAAACAGTAGTCAAAATTGCAAAAGTTAGTTTTAGTAGGCGCGACCACCAGTTTTTCCGCCGAATCTTCTCATTCTTACTCGTGAAAGCGAGACAGCAATGTTCAGCGGATAGTCAACAATTTTCGAGATATTGACATTTGATTGAACATTTGATTTAAACTAATCCACGTGAAAGTGCATCTTCGAGTCGAAAATGCACTAGCTATATATAACAATTATATTTATTGCATTTTAGCCCAGTAACTGTTAAAGCGTAATTTACACTAGCAAAGTTTCTTTGATAAAGTTGACAGTTTGACAAAGCCAATTTGCTCAAGGAAATGTATAATTCTGTAACATTTTTCTGTAGCAAAGTTATTTGCTGAAAAACTGGAATGCCAGCTTTTCTTTGCCACAGAACAGAAATTTTGCTATATCAGTTCTAAGCAACGTCCTTGTAAATAATGTGACCAATAGTTAATAAAGTTACTAATACATAATAGTTCAGAGGTAGTACACTTCAGTACCAGGTAAAATTTTTCAAAGAAAGCTTTTGTCTAAGTAAACAGTATGGAAATTTTACCAAAGAAAACTTCCCTATTTGCACAACTAACACATTTATTTGGCGCAAAAAATGCTAAACAAACTTTGTTCGTCCATACTACGGTTATGACATACCTTTTTCAGGAACAACTTTTATTTGCAATATTACTTTTTGCTGCGCAGGGATGTTAGGATACAAACCTTGTAGATTTTGAGCTGGAAAATTAACACAAAAACATAACAAAATAAGTATAAGAAATAATACATATATTTGTCTTATGCCTCAACTCTTAAGTTTATTTATGATTAACTTTGTAGCCTGTTGAATACAAGTGATTGTCAGAACTTCAAAACCATGATAAAGGGTGGCGAATGGTCCTTTATAGGGTTTGAGTCTCGCCAAATTTTGATAAAATTGGTGAGTCTCGAGGTCTCGTTCTTTTGGTACTTACGCGCGTCTCGCGGTCTCAAAGTCTCAATTTTTGCAAGGCTAAGAAGTCTCTTGGTCGTATGTTTTTGTTTTTATAAAAGACGTCTTTAGTAACGTTATATAGAACTTAACTATTGCAACTTTTAGATTATGGCCAATAAAATATTGGAGTTTAATATTCTATTATCTCTTTAACGCTTGACTGTTGACAGATTTGATATCTCGCACAGATTTATTCAACAACTTTATTAGCTTTTATTATACAACTGAAGGCTCTTATACACGTTTACAATATGACTCTGACTTCGTACAAAAGCTTACAAAAATTTCGGGAGTCTAATCTCTCGCTCTCGCATTTGAATCATTTAAAAGTTTTGGACTCGCAACGTAAGGCCCTGGTCAAACGGAGTTGCAGGTAGACTCCGTTTGGCCATGCCTTGCGTGCACTTTCGTTGACTTGCGATGACTTGCGCTTACTTTGGTCGAGATCATATTTTCCCGCAAGTGGACGCAAGTTTTTCACCGTTTGGCCACCCAACTTAAGTCAACGCAACCTATAACAATGAAATACAGGATAAAGTCTGCAATCTTTAATAAATATTGGGACCTTGCGAGTCCGTTTGGCCACTCAACGCAAGTTTCTACGCAAGTTCAACTTGTGGCTACTTGCGACTACTTGCGAGTCCGTTTGACCAGGGCCTAATAGGTCAAAACGTCTCGGGCTCGCAAATCAAAACACAATTCTCGTCGTCTCGCAAAGTCTCGCCTTTACCATTCGCTACCCCCATAATAGGTAACGAAAACTGTCTTGGCCTAAATACAAAAATGCTAAAAACTCGACCAAAATCTACTTGAATAATCTACCTAAAAATCTTGATTTTGATTCAATGATTGTTTTGTGAGAATTGGTTTATTTGTTTGGTATTACTATTAACGCAAGACTTTTTCCCTGTGACAAGACTTTTTCAGGACGTTAGTTTTGCTCTGAATTGTAGTTCTACTTGTGCGCAGCATCCTTGAGTCATCTCTTTTGGAATATATTCTACCCTCAACTGGTCCATTATTCGCGATCCGTTATTGGATGAGAGGACATCTCGTGCAAGTGAACAAGTTTCGCTGTTTCCCGGCAACCAAACGCTCAGCAAGCAACAATATGTTATCGACCGGTAAATAACAAAACCGGAAGTTAATTGTAATTCAGTGTGATTTCAAAGGTTCACAAAACACAAGTTTGGATATTAAAAAAAAATTAAAAGCTACTTTTTGTTCTTCTTTGGTAGTTGCTATATGATAAAACGCTTATTGACCTTAACCTAGGGACAACAGTATGATTTGTGGACCGCTCTGCCTCGGGAAACATCGGTGGTCTTGGAACCACAAAACATACTGTTTCCCTCGGTCTCAGTCAATAAATGTGTCTTATCAACTTTAAACTTGTTTGAAATGCGCTAAAGTTGCGACGTACGTCGCGGTTAGTTGATGAAACAAGCCCGCCAAATACTGATAAATGTCAACTTTCGCTGGAGTAAAATTCAAGACACGTTAAACGTTGCATGTAAGGCTGCATTCGAAGGTATTAGAAACTGAGGAATGTTCCGTATACGTTGTGCCCTTGACGGTTAGCCTCCATGTGTAGTGTGTACATCCGTTCCCACCCCTCCACCCCCTGCGGAAAGGTTTTAGGAGGGGGTGGGGGCCGTGGGGGCGGAGGGTTGGTAACGGATGTACACAGGCTATTGATGTTTTTGTTCTTAACCTTTATACCACATCAACTGACAATACAGTCAACTACCTTAATTGGAAGTCCTTGCTAAATAAATTCTCGCTAAATTAATATTACGAATAATCGCCGATACAGAATTTTGGAAATGCTGTTACTTAACGCGGCACAAAAATTCAAACATCTAGGAAATTTATTTTCTCGGAAGTCTCTGGTCAGCTTTTTATGAAAAACTCTGAAATCACGATACAATATTTTCAAATTTTATTAATAATTAAGTGCTTTTATTGGGTACCACAAAAGTAAGTGTAAAAGCATCAAAAATCTGTGGTGTTTATATGTCCTTGAAACTTTTAGTGAAAACTGGAATTGCGTTCTTTATTGTCTAATATATTGAAAAGTGCTTAATATAAAAATTTGATTTCCAAACAATGTTTTTTTGGCCATTGTCACATTGCACCTGCGACCAGCTTGGCCTAGCGCGGTTATTCCTTTTTTGCACGATCCTTTGTGCTCAGCTTTGAAACGTTTTTAAAAACCCCTTCGCTTATTTTGATCTCCCGGCCCCAGTCCTCCCTTCGTTCGCGGTTCTCTTATCCATGCTTCGTTCCCAGGGCTCTAGCGGTGTCTTCTCCAAAAGAGGAAGAAGCCTGGTACTAGAAGAGCGGAACTACATTTTGTTGAAGATACGTAAAGGAATTTATTTGGAACATCGAAAATGGGATATTGTCGAAATTGCTTTTTGTTGGCAACTTACTGTTTTTTCCTTGAAATTATCGCTTCCTATGGTAAGTGCGTTTTGATACTAAAATTTTGTAACAAAGATCAAACTCTCCTTCGGTATATTATTAATTTAAGAAATGTTTATCAGTTTTCGCCCGCACCCGAACTACAAGGAAATTTTGTGGCTCAACGATATATGATGTCTAAGTTTTAATCTGAAAGAGAACATTAAAGGGTTCTTTGAGATGTTTGAATCTCTAGAATTTTGAATTTGGCTCTTGATAAGTTTGTAACATTATAATCATTAATGAACGTTCTATGTTATGAATTGTAATTAATATAAGTCTTATAGTTACTGATGTTAATGTTTGTTGAATTCAGTTGTAAAGTTGTTTGTTTAATGATTCTACGTATGCACACTAAATACAATAGGCCTCATTTATAAAGGTTATTGAAATATAAACGGCATAAAAGTTGGTTTTTATAGTTTTGTTTAATTCTTCTAAATCTGTAGCAATTAATACTGTGATGCTAACACTAGTTACAGCCGTGTGTTAACCCAGTGTGTTACAGTATACTCTACAGAATTGAGAGTGTCACTGGACCTTCATAAACCTGACAATGTTATAGTCCGGTCCGAATGGTGACTTGACCAGACTAGACGATCCATTGCCGGTCATGCTGACCGGTCTGGCATATTCCCCTTTTTTAAAAAACTAACGTCTTGAATAATCTGTTGTTGAGATCATGGAATGAATATCTTTGTCTGTATAACTTATAATTTGTTACAATGCATCTGGCATTAAATGGCTGATAAACTGATAATGTTCTACAACGCGTATGTTCAACATGTAAAAGTAATGCGGATTGAATTTGCACTAGTTTATTTTTCGTATTTAAGCTAAGCAATGGGAACCAGACCAAGACATGGAGCCACTGGGAGGAGATGGCCAAAATGTTCTCATAAAAGAACTGAACGAACTTGAGTAGGAAAACTGTGAACTAATATCTCTTTTAGTGCAGTAGAAATGAAAAACAAGCATTTTCCAAGTTTGCAGTTTAGGGTTCGTTTCACTCTTGTTCGTGTATTTGGTGTCAATTAAAGAATGACGGAAGATCGGCTCGTTTCAATCAATGCCAATGACCCTATGTGTACCTGCTCATTGCTCTGACGCTTCTTGTACATGCAAGTACATCTTATCGTTTGAGAGAGCAAAAAGTTCGGAGCTAAGTTATCGTTTACACTACAAATCAAGTGAATCGGGAGTGCTCCGAAATTACCTTTCTCGAGTGAACTAACTTGGAGTACTCCTGGGGTACTCCCGAAATTCATGTGTGTTCACACTACAAATGTTAGATAACTCGAGTGATTCAGGAGTGTACTCCAAGGTAGCTTGAGTGATATTAGTGTAAACGGGGTCTAAAACTAGTTATTACAAAAAATATTTTTAAAAATTACCTTTAGTGGTTTATCAAAGCTAGGCAATTTGGGAGCACCAAGTGATGGGATAATGGAAAAGGCTGCCAGAATACCAACAACAACTGGAACAAGACAGAACACTACTACTGCAAAGACATCCTTCAGTACTGGCCTGAAAAGTAGTAATGGAATTCGAAATTATTGTTGCATGGACAATTCAAAACAAAACTTCTTGATAACTTTATACAATCTATCTATACCTGTCCAGTAGCTTATTACTGTAGTGCTAGTTAATTTACATCCGTGCCCCAGCAGTCCTTGCATCCTTACTGGTGTCCAGGCTACGCAGCCCTTGGTAGTTTCCAGTCCACGATACTACACCAGCTTTTTGGATTTTTAGAGAAACAATGATTTGGAAAAGCCAGTTTTTTCACAATTTTACAAATTTTTCCCAGTTTTTGAATCCCAAGCATATATAATTATTCATTATTAATTTTTTTATTCAAAACAATCATCCAATTGAATGATAAAAAATTTCTAAATGAGTTAAATTCTAAAAATATGTTAAAGAAAGCCTATTTAACTTAGCTTCATCGTCACTTATGCCAAGATCCCAACCCCAAAACTTTGGAAAGAAGACATTTTTCTGATCAGTAGACTTTTATCTAAATTGTTCTGGTTGACTTACAATTACTGGTTTTCACAATTGTTTCCATTTGACAGAACTTTTAGTGGGGTCTTTAATTTAACAATCCATGACAAGATATGTCAGGATGGCGGATGACAGTGAACACTATAGAAATCACCTAAAAAGTTTGTTCAATGTTTGATCTTTGTTTTGCAAGGGTGCCATATCCAGGGGCACATCCAGGATTTTTGGAAGGGGGGTGGCTAACAAATTTTTAAAAGTCAGGCGTGAATTAGGAAGCGGTATCAAACAGTCAAGGTATCAGGTCACCATGTAAATATCTTAATTTAAGAAGTAAAACAATAAAACTAAATGCACAAAAACTTACTTGCTTTATTTAAAAATGGTTATCTTATATTTCTATGAGCAAACGAAAATCCAAATTTTTGGTCAGATTATATGCCATTTCAAGCAGGTGGTATACATGCACTCAAAAACTGCAGTGATGACGTTTTATTAAAGACAACTGATCATTGATACCATGACACCTGCCTAACTTCAGCAAACGATTCTTTCAGCCTGCTCTATATCATTTTAGACACATTTTTATATTCCATTTTTTATTTTCTTTCTCCAAAAAGGGGGTGCATGGCTAGCCACCCAGACCACCACCCCCCCTCCCCCCTACCACCACCAAATCCACAACTGGTATTAACCCTTACGAGTTTTCTAACAATATGACCCTCAATAGTCAAGGCTGTATGCAGAAATTTTTCTGGGGGGGGGGGGTGCAAACAACATTTTTTGGGA
>JAOBAY020031310.1:0-14272 GCA_025331085.2 Zoanthus sociatus | reverse complement strand
GGCAGATGATGGGGTTTTCCATTTTTCTTTGGGTCTCGACGGGGAAAGTTGAGCACTTTTTCCCATGGAATGATCCCGTCCAAATGACTCTGACCGAAGTTGAGATAAATGTTTGGACTACCTTCATGTCAAATTTCAACCTTCTAGCCCCAGTAGTTTGGGCGCTATATAAGCCTTGAAAGTCAATATTTTGGTTCTAAAATTGCGTGACTTTATTGAAGTTGAGTTGGACTGAGTACCGGGGTCCGGGTTCGATTCCTGTAAAATTCACTTTTTTTATGTTTTTTTTTTTAAATTGTAAAATGTAATTTTGAAGATTTCTAATTACATAAGATTTCTAATTACATAATATGAAAATATGTTCATTAGAGTCAGTACAGATATTTAGGGACAATTAATAAAAAGTATATACCGACAATTAAAAATTATTTAACTAAATTTTATGGCATTGTTTGACAATTGTGGTCACAGCGTAGTGACAACGCCGTAGGCTATGAAGTACAAAGATCCGGGTTCGATTCCTGCCATTTTTCTTTTTTTTTTTTATTGTCTTTTTTTTAATTGTTCCCCAAAAAGACAAGACAAAATCTATTTGGGGCAATGCAGGTTTTCGATTTTTCTTGGAGTCTCGAAGGGGTAAGTTGGGCAGACATCTTGGTTTGAAAATGAGGTAGCCTGATCCTGATTGTAACAATTACTTCAGGCTGCTTCATTTTCAAACCAAGATGTCTGCGCAGGTGAAATCAAATCACGCTCTTAGGTTTTAAAAAATTACATCCTCCGTCCTATGGATCTTTTTTGTTTTATGGATCTATTGTTTTGTTTTTACTGTTGAATCCAACTTTTTCATTTCCATTTTGTAAAACAACAAACATAAAAACGCATGCAGTTTGTGAAACTACAAACAATTTGAAAGTCAAAGAAGCCATGAAAAAACTACTAAGGAAAGGATGTCAACTACTCAGAAAATTCCAAGAGATGAAAAAGGTATATAACATATTCTGATTTAGTAAGAATTTTGTTCATGTAAAAGTAAGCGCAATGATGGGATAAAACGTAACATATGTTATTAAAACATTTGATGTTCTTAGGGCAATATGTCACCTTATCCTGGCTGAAAAACTTGAAAAATGGAAGAATCAGTGACATTAAAACAATCGTTGGCCCCTTCGAGCATGGTGATGTGCCTGAGTTCATAGTCCAAAGGGGCCCTTTCACAAATTATGAGGAATTCACAGCGAGGTTCTACTTCAAACGACAAAGTGAACTCTCTGTCACTTTTGCAAAGGAAGATGGCAAAGTTCAAACAACTAAATTGAATAACTTGATCCAGGTAACACACACACACACACACACACACACACACACACACACACACACACACACAGTCTCTGCATCTCTCTCTCTTTTTCTGTCTGTCTGTCTTTGCCTCTGTCTCTCTGTCTCTCTCTGTCTCTCTCTCTCTCTCTGTCTGTCTCTGTCTGTCTCTCTTGTCTCTGTCTCTGTCTCTGTCTCTCTCTGTCTCTCCCTCTGTCTCTGTCTCTGTGTCTGTCTGTCTCTGTCTCTGTTTCTCTTTGTCTCTGTCTCTCTGTCTTTCTCTCTCTGTCTCTGTCTCTGTCTGTCTCTGTATCTGTCTCTTTCTCTCTCTCTATCTCTCTCTGTCTGTCTGTCTCTCTGTCTCTCTGTCTGTCTGTCTCTTTCTCTGTCTCTCTCTGTCTCTGTCTCTGTCTGTCTCTGTCTCTGTCTCTGTCTGTCTCTTTCTCTGTCTCTGTCTCTCTGTCTCTGTCTGTCTTTGTCTTTGTCTCTCTCTGTCTCTTTATCTCCTTTTCTCTGTCTGTCTGTCTGTCTGTCTCTGTCTCTGTCTCTCTCTCTGTCTCAGTTTCTCTTTGTATCTGTCTCTCTCTTTCTCTGTCTCTCTCTGTCTCTGTCTCTTTCTGTCACTCTCTCTCTGTCTGTCTGTCTCTGTCTCTCTGTCTCTGTCTGTCTCTGTCTCTAGCTCTTTGTCTGTCTCTGTCTCTGTCTCTTTCTGTCTCTCTGTCTCTCTGTCTCTCTCTCTGTCTCTCTCTCTCTGTCTATTTTGCTCCTTTTTTAATTATTTTCAAAATTATTTTTCTTTCAGCGAGGGTTTTCTGTTGCAAGGAGAGATAAAGTGTGGATCCTAGGATTCGACATCATTGCAGATTTTGTAAGAGGAACAAACTACGCACTCACCAAAATAACTGGGGATTATGGCAGTAAAGAATTCACCATAAGGTACTTTACCTTGGTTTATTTGCGCCCTCTCTGTCTAAATATGTTTATCTACTCTCTCGCTCTCTCTCCCTCCATCAATATTTTTTTTATTTTATTCTAGGAGCTTTCAAGAGATGCTGCTTCAAGAAGCCCCAGCCTTTGAATTCGATTACACCAATGCATCAAGCTGCATCTTAGAATTTACATCTTCATGTGATTTGGAGCCAAAGAAAGTGTTCCCACTAAATTTAATCTTAAATAAAAAGTGCTCTCTGCAGTTAAACAAATTATCCCTGAAACATATATTTGACAAAGCAGATGAATGTATGCTCGTTCCTCTGTCCTTAGTTTTGAAAGATAAAGAGGATAACGTTCTAAACACCATTAACCTCCAATCAAGTGAAGAGAATGGTTTCCATAGAGTTGATACTAGCTTCTACATTCCCAGCATCTACAGTGTAATAACATACAGATACATTTCAGAAAGTGTTGATGCAGTAAAAAGCATAAGAGTAAATAATTTTCAGGAAAGAGGATTTCCAAAAAACCCCAGTATCGTTGATTTTAAAAGCATCAAAGCATTTGCTTCAAAATCAAAAGTTACAATTACCAAAGTGGTCATCCAGCATCAAAACGGTTTTATCTTTAAAGAGTTTTATCCAGCAGTTGATGATGTTCATTATCTTTCCATTCCTAACAAAAAATTGTGCAGCATTCATTATGATATCCATGGTCAAGAGGAAGCTGGGAAAAATATGCAAACTACTTTGCAAAAAGTTATGGAGTTGAAAAGATTTCCAACACAAAGAATTAGTCACCTTCATTTGGATGAACTGAAAACTTACATTGGGTACAATGATGTAAATCTCCTAGGTTTCCAGAGTGACCATGATATCCGTTTGAAGCATATTGATATTGATAATTTCCCAGATCTTGTTTATTCAGATCAAAAAAGATCTTTCCTCTTCTATGAATGCATAGGCTCAGCAGATATCTACAAAGTCAGGTTAGATCATCTTCGCTACAGGAAATATTTTCCGTATATCTTCTCGTCCTACTCTCAACCTGAAGGAAATGTCAGTCCTAGAAATAATGACTTCTCACTTGCTCAGAAAGCTATAGACAACCCAGACTATTTAAAAAGAATAAAAGAGATAAATGATTATCTGTATGGATTTCAGTCCAAAACTTGTAGAACATGCCTAAATAAGTGGTTTGTCAACTATGAAAAACCTCCAGGTGAAATCAAACTTGAAACATTGGATCCCAATAACAGAAAAAATACATTAAAATTCAGTAAACCTGATCAGGATGAGTGTGACATGTGTCTTAAGGATAATCCAGAAAATGGGCTACCCAAAAAATTTTCAGATGCGAACAATCTTCACTTTGGACAGCTTTACCCAGAAATTTCAGCACTTACCACTTACGAAGAGATGCTCCTTTCCAAGGTTTCAATATATGTTTCAGTTTTTACCCTTACATCAACTGGTTTTTTGGCCTACCAAGGTCACAGCTGCAGTTTTTATCAAGATAATGTTACCTGGTTCAATACCCTTCCCAAAAACCCAAAAGATGTGCCAGTTATTCTAATCACAAGAAAAGGACATTCCAGTGCTACTAAGCGAAAAGGATTTTCTGTCAATTATGACAGGTTTGTAAAAGGATTTAAGAAACTCATGGAAGTTCATCCGCAATATGCAGCAGACAAGATTAATGTTGACTGGTCTAGATTTGAAACATACAGGGATGGCAGAGAACAGCCACCAATGAATATAATCGAAAGAGACATGGAAGACTTCGTTAACATCAACAAGGAGCTCTTCACCAAGTGGGTAGAGATGGACAAGCCACTAAGTCACAGGTTGTCAGAATATTTGCTGCAAAACAACATCTTGGAAAACCGCTTCTATGAGTTTATTTGTCGAGATATACTTGGAGAATTTCATTCAGACATTTTTGTAAACAATGTTGACCTGACCCAGTATTTGGAGAAGATTGGAGCCCTGGTGCCTGAAGACCCCAACAATAGGGATTTGATTCTTGGTGAGCTTACCCACGCCCAGGAGGAAATGGAGGACATTGAAAATATAAGACCAGCCGAATATGGTGTACTTTATCATGCTGAAGAAGAGGGCCAAGGAACAGCTGGCACTCGTTTTATCAACGAGATGGTAAGAAACTTGCATGGAGTTCCTGATTTTGGGGATGTGGTAGTTGTAAAGAATGGCCCTTTGAGACTAAATATGGGAAAAGTCGTTGAGATAAGAGAAAATGGGAATTTTGTGATTGATTTTGGCAACACAACTACTCCACAAGGAAATTGCAGGGAAGTTTTACACTGGTCTTCACTACACATCCAGTCAAAACGTGACGGTTCCATAGAGGTTTCTGATCTAGTTTTGCTGCCAAGCAGCAACAAAGGAATAGTGTCATCAATAACTGGAACTGCAGTTACTGTAGAACAGTTGGTTGGACCGACATTGACAGTCAACATGAATGAGTTAAGGTTGTATCCCATTGACATTCAACAAAATAATACTCCAAATGACAACAGCGATGCATCTAGGATCCCTGCTCAGTGCAGTGAAAATAACAGCAACACTGCAAGCGCCACTCAACCTTCAGATGGAAATGCTAATAGAAGGATGCCAAGACCAGTGTTTGACCCACCAGTAAGAGAGGAAAGAGCCATCCCTGAGAATGAAGCTTACCTTTTGTCATGTGCTTTCCCTACCCTTTTTCAAGAAGGGAAGGGGGACATATACGCCCCAAGGTTACGTCAACTGGATGAAGAAGATCCAAAAACAAAGAAAAAACTAAATGCATTAGATGAATTCACTAGCCATTGTCTCTACTGGCATGATGGAAGATTCATTCAGCACCCGAGATTCATGTATGTTCTATTCAGCCGACAATTGAGAGTTGAAATGCTAAAGAATAAAAAATTTTATTGCAAATCAAAAAAGATCACACCAGAGGATTTTAAACCTGAGAATAAAGCTAAACTTTTAAAAGAAATCCGAGCTTACTCTTCAAAGCATCCAACAACCCCTGGATGGAAGGTTGAAAGACACAAAGAATTAAGAGCTATGACAGATCAAATCAGAGATACTACTGGCAACAAGCAAAGGACGGAAAAACTTACATCTGACCAAGAATATTTTGAATATTCATCTTCAGATGAGGAAGATGATGGTCGTGGACCTCCACCAGAGTGGAGAACTCTAGAAGATCAAGACCAAAACAATGGAGAGCAAGAACCACAGAAAAAAACAACAACAAGACCATACAGTGGAGCGATCCCTGCTTTTTTTGTCACATTGACTACAGCACCATTTAGAGATTCTTTACCAGTCTATTACATAACGGGAACACATTCTACAAGTAAGGACTACAAAGTGAGGAGAGAGTTAGCAGTTCTCAACCCCCACATACTCGCTTTCTTCTCTGCTCTCAAGTTAGAACTTATTCTGAAATATCTCTTAGCAGAGGTCCTTAATGCCACAGATCATTTTGGAGTCCTGGAATGGGGTGCTGGAGGAGTGCTCCATATGCACTGCCTTCTTTGGCCAATGGACAACCCGCACTTAGATGAATATGATTTACTTATGGAAAGTTTGAAAGGCTATTTCTCTAGGAGAAAAGTAAAGGAAATAGCTAATTATTTCAACACTTATGTCAGTGAATGGCATTTAGGTAAAGATGATGACAGCTCTTGGCAAGATTGCCGCAGATTGATCCATGAAGAACACCATCCTTCTTCAATAAGCAAACAGGAACTGGATGATCTTCTTTTGCTTCGTTCTGGGGATGACAATGAGTACGAAGATGATGATGAAAGTTACAGGGTTGCAGAAAGTAAAGAGAAACGGCTAAAGCATCTGATTGCATTGACCGAGATGGTACTGCAGCATAACATTCATCAACCAAACCCATTAGGACCACCAAAAGAAGGCCAAAAGTGTGCAAAACTGAAACCTAAAGTTTCATCAAAATTGGAGGCTCCATCTATTGTACCAAAGGTTACCCAAAACAACTAAGAAAATTTCGAGAAGAAATCATTCTACAAGATCCATACAGGAAAAAAATGTTTAAACTTTATTTACAAAGAAATGATATGACAGTGAATCCATACAATGCTGCCATTTTGATAGGACTAGGGGCAAATATGGATATTCAACCAGTCCTCACTTATGATGGTCTTCTTCGCTATATTTGTAAATACATTACCAAGGATGATAGCACTGATATTTTTCGCGATTTTCGCGATGATTCTGGCCGTCCAATGGTTAATCCTCAGGGCATAATTGCCAATGACATTCCAGGGAACCAAGTTCTAGTTGAAAAAGCATTGACAAAACTGTTCATGAACCACATTAAGTTTACCTGCATCTCAGAATCAGAGCTAAGCCACCATCTTTTGCACCTACCAGGCTATTTTGTCTCCAGAACATTTACAAGAATCAGTTTACAACCAGAACTGAATCAACTCAATTCACCAGAGGAAGCTCAGAGACAAGGGCAAGTGGTTAAGGAGGATGACATAACTAAATATGAGAGAAGAATGGAGTGTGAAATCCCAAAAACAAGTCGAAAGGATGGAGTTACACCTAATAAACTACGTCAAATGAGTATGATGTATTTTCATCGACGTTTTTTTGTTAGAGGTGGAAGAATATGCAAGAAATCAAAGCCATCTATCATGATATTTACTCCATACATTTCACCCAAGAGGGAAAATAACCCGAATCTCGAAAAGTACATCCTACTTACACTTTTAGCTTACAAACCATTTGAGAAGAGATCAGAATTTACATCACTGAGTAAGGAAGATCTACAAGAAACATTCAATGACTTCATTACCTCTGATCTTTGTCCAAATTTTGTCACCAAAGCTTACATGGATGCCAATGAGCCCAAGAACCCTCACAATCCCCAAAGGGCTCAACAACAAGCACAAAACAACCAGGACTCTCAAAATTCAATAGCTGAAGAATTTGATTTCAGCCCAATGCAAAGTGATGATGAAGAGAATGAGAATTGTCCGCAACATTGTGAAGGTGACACAGACATTTATCAAGACTCTGAGCCAGCTGACACTGATTATCCTGTTCCTCATCCTCCATTGGCAACTTTTGCACATGACTACCAAGAAGCTGGTCACATGGGACCTGGACTAGACATTGAGGCCGATAATTTAGAAGCATATGATGATGACAATGATGTTAAAGAAGAGATTCGTATTCTCAGCCATGAAACTGATCTCATTTTTGATAAAGAGAGGGACAATTGGCAACCTCACTTTCCAGAGCTCATCCCCATGGCTGAATCAGCAAATGAAATTTTGTCTACAAAGATTGGAGTATCACATTCACCAAATACATTTGACAGAAAAGATTTGGATCCAACACAAACATTTTTCTTAGATACTGTGTTAGAATGGGGCAGACAATGCATACAAGCAAAGTTAGAAAGTAGGCCATTGCCTCCTCTGAAGGCCAAATTGCTAGGCGTTGCAGGTACAGGAAAAAGTCGAACCATAAAAACCCTAATTCAAGAATTTGACAAGCTAATGGAACAATCGACACTGAAGGATGAAGAAAAAGGCAAGATTGTTCTCTGTGCACCAACTGGAGTTGCTGCCTTTAATCTAGGTTGTGGTGCTGCTACAGTTCATAGAACATTCAGTATTGATACCAAAGGAAAGTTTAAAGATTTGACTGGAGAAAAACAACACCGACTTGAAGAAACATTTAAGGATGCATGGCTAGTAATTGTGGATGAAATCAGTATGGTCGGGGCAGATATGTTTGCAAAAATGAATGAACGACTAATTCAGGCAAAATTAGATGAAAACAAACTACTGTATGACATAATCAAAGATCCATCAATTCTAAGACCTGAACTAGGGGGAATCGGCATGATCCTCTGTGGTGACTATGGCCAGCTCATTCCAGTCCAGGCACAATCTCTGATGGACACCACTCAGGATACTGTTACCTCTGAAAATAAGAGGTTTTCAAACAAAGGCAAGGATATATTCAATAATTTTAATTTGACCATACTTTTGACCAAACAACACCGTCAGTCTGGGGAAGACTACACTAAGTTGTGTTTGAAATTTAGGGACGGCTCTTTTACTCCTGATGATCATGTTATATTACAGAGCCGTAGTCATGAAAAGCTGAATTTTCAAGAGAAGAGTCACTTTGATTCCATTGGCACAAGACTTGTAACAACTAACCAATCTGCAGGCAGTTGGAATGCTAAAAAATTGATCTCTACAGCAAAAGACAAGGATAAAAAAATTTTTCGTATCCAAGCAGAAGAAACAGGAAATAAAGGAAGACCATTAGCATCATCTGACAATTTTTGTGGCTTGAAATCTACTATTCATCTAACCATAGAGTCACGTGTGATGCTTGTTTCCAATTTATGGGTTGAAGCTGGCCTGATAAATGGGGCACTTGGCACTGTGATAGATATTGTCTATGATGAAAATCAAAAGGAAAAAGACGGCCTTCCAAAATATGTACTCGTACAATTTGACGAGTACAAGGGACCTCCATTATTCAATGATCCTGATAAAAAAACGTGGGTGCCAATTCAGCCAATAACAAGACACCATAATTTTGACAAGAAAATGGAAAGAACTGGAGTTCCTCTGAGGTCCAGCTGGGCAATGACAGGATTTAAAGTCCAAGGGCTTAGCCTTTATGAAGGTGCTGTTGTGGAGTATCCTATTTTGGACGGAAAAAGAAAGCGAGATCCCATGAGCATATGGGGTCTGAACTACTGTATGTTGACAAGAGTGCCACATCTTTCAAAGATTGCCTTTGTCAACTTGCCTGATTACCAAAGGCATATGAAGTTGTATTCTAAAGGAAGCAAAGCAAAGGATTTTTTTAAATTCTTCCTTGAATTTGATAAAAAGTCTCATGCAGAATTTGCCAAATTCTTTAATTACTGCACTGGATCCACATTAGACATTCTCAAGTCTTCAGAGACAAACTTCAAAATAAAATCACCGATTGATTTTCACGCGATTCATAAACAGGATTGGCTTTCAGACATGTCAAATTGGCTCCCAAATCCAGCTCAAATTCCAAGACCCCAACCACCAAGCGACAGAGAATGGATGCCTCCACCATCATATTTCCCTACGCCAAATCGGAACCTTGATGCAAGAAGACCTCAAAGAAGACGAGCTATTCCAAGAAGAGCTATTAATAGGTGGCTAGAACAAAGGTACCAAACGGAAAGCAATAAACAAGGGACCCTGCCAACACCAACTTTGAACATTGCGCAGCAGCAGCAACACCAGCAGCAAAATTTCTTAGATTTCATTCCAAAATTTATGAATTCCGGGACAGATTGCTGGTTCAATGCTGTATTGCAAATATTGATCCTTTTAATGAGTCTAGTGACAAATGCTCAAAATCCAGATGGCAGAGCACCAGAGGATCCATATGCCTTTATTGTGTATGAAAAACTCAATGAATTTCGTCATCCCGGTACACATAATGTTATGACGCTAGTCTCAAGTCCAAATCGGCGACCAGCACCTCTCAAACACATCATACAGCAAATCATGAATATTCCAAATCCAACATCAAATTTCCACGAGGATGCAGCACAATGTTGGATGGCAATGAGCAGATTTTCTAATTTGGCATATCTTCAAGTGCCATATCAGACAAGAATTTCTTGTGAATTTTGTAATATAACTAATTCACAACCTCTGCAAACAACAGGATTGTTTCCTACCTATATTAAAACATACAGAGATTCACTTTCAAATCTTTGTTACAATGGGAATGAACATATAAAAAGAATTTTTAATGAAAGTGAAGAAGTAGATGCTCGTTGCCTTCTTTGTCATAACAAAAAATCAATCGGAACATTCCTCCTTGTTGCACCAGAATTCTTAGCTGTACAATTTAAATTGTTTGATAACAATCTTAACAAAATTCAGGCACGTTCAAATCATTATTCTTCTGTTAGCATAGCTAAAGACAACGGGAATTCTCCATACACAGTAGTTGCTACTATTCAGCACATTGGTGAAACAATCAGAAGTGGTCACTATGTTGCCTATATAAAAAAGAATGACACTTGGTTTAGATGCGATGATGAAAGAATTACTGTATCAAGCGCACATCAAGCGGTCAAAAATGCGTACATTGTTATCCTACAAAAAATTCCCATTGACAATGTTTAATTTATGCTGTTTACAACTTTATTCCTTCAATAGCCTACACTGTTATTAGAAGTGCTCAAAATAAATCAAACAAATTGAATTTTAATTTTTTTAAAAATTTTGATAAGAAGGGTAAAAATATGTGCTTTTAAAAATGAAATAAAAAAACCGTTCTCACTGTTTAGCTAGTTAAATAATAGAATTCAAATACTACATCCAAAACAATAAGAGAGATTTTATAAATGAAGATAAATGAAAAAGTGATTGATAAAACATGGTTCCTGGTTTATGACCAAAAAGGGTCTTTTTGGGGCTCGCCGACAGGCGTTTTTATGTTAGGGTTCGCACGGTCATGAAAAGTCATGAAATTTGAAAATGCATTTTCCAGGCCTGGAAATGTCATGGAATTTTGGTAAAATGGCCAGGGGCATGGAAAAGTCATGGAATTTTTTTTTTTTTTTTGAGCCATGGTTTTTGGTGAATGTTCTTAAATAATTGAGCGCAAGTGTGCGTAGAAAACGTCGATAAAATTTGCACTACATTAGCAAATTCGAGTTTTTTGCTCTACGTTCAATCACGTTAAGCTGTCTTTCATTGTTTAGAATGTGTTGTTCACATTTAAAGCTGGATTAAAGCGCAAGGAAGCTGTTTTGTTGGAGTGGGTTCTTTGATTTCTCGATATTTCTGGGTCATGGAAAATGGCATTTAGTCATGAAATAGTCATGGAAAGTTATTGAATTTCATTCCTCATTCTCAGTGTGAACCCTGGATAACAATTTTTAAAACAAAATCCTGCGACCTAGGTTTTCAACAATGAGTGTGAGAATATCAACTCAATTTGTCACAAGCTATGGTATCTTAGTGAACTGGCTATCACTAATTTTATCACCACATCACGGGCACACTGTCATTCATTGACCAGAAACCAGCTTCAGCTGATACTGTGTAATGTCAACTCGTTCAACTGAATAAAAATTGATAGAATAAAGACCTTATTCATAGATGGCGGCGGTGTTAATATTCTTTTTGCGTTTATTCAAATTGGCCCTACTAGCCTCGTTCTTGAGTTAAAATTTAAAAATAATATGTTACTCAAAACGAGGCTAGTAGGGCTAATATGAAGGTAGGCAAAAGAATATCAAAATCGCCGCCATTTATGAATAAGGGGTATGAACCCCAAATCCTCCACCATAAACTCCTTTATATTGGCCGTAACGTTGTGGAATATCTGCATATTAAAATAGTTGCCGAGGCAGCGAGCTCACAAGCAACCGAGCGGAGACAGCAATACCAATCAATGAAAAGCCAGGCTACAAAGAAAAATCTAGGGCGCAGGAACACTGGGTAGACTTTTGCACTCACACGTGTGACCAGAATCCTTTGTGCAACAAGTCGCTGACGCCAACCAGGTGCAAAATGGCCGTTCTTTGTTGTTCGGTTTAATTTCTTTGATTTAGGTCAATAAATACCAAAAATGAAATGCACCTGTAAAATAGAATGATTGAACGTACTTATTTATGCGTGTAGCTTCATCTCGTATTATAGCAGTTTGGGTCTGAATAAGGGTTAAGCCCCGCGCAAACAGTTTCAACATTTGCTTCAACATCCATTCGATTTTATCGAACAATGTTAAAACCGTTTGTCACCCCCTTTTAAACATGTTGAAACATCTTCAAACGAAGTCGAAAGGATGTCGAAAACATTTTTTCTTTTGCTCTCGAAAATTTTGAAGGTTGTTGAAACCGTCTGCGCGGGTCTTTCAGCATTATCGAATAAGCGCTTGCGCGATTTGTAGTTTCTCAAAATGCAGTTACTAAGCGGTTAGTAAGAAACTGAATACCAGACTTCTCACGCAATTTTGTTGAAGCAAAATCGAAACAAATGTTGAAACCGTTTGCCTAACCAGTGTTTAGCGTCATTCAACATTTGTAAACAGCGTTCGATAAAATCGAATGGATGATGAAGTAATTGTTGAAACCGTTTGCGCGGGGCATTAGCTATAGGCGCTATATGAAATTTATTATTATTATTATTATTATTATTATTATTATTATCATTATTATCGTTATTATTATTATACTTAATTATATTTCCTTTTGTTTTCGCTCAGTATACGTATACGTATTTAGATTTATCATGTTCGATTCAAGTAGACGATTGTAAACTACCTGTAAACAGTGAGGTTATGATTGTATATTACATAAAGCTATAATAAAGTCATTATTTAAGGGTTAGTTACTGGATATGAGGGGTTTGTTTACAAGTACACCCTGTATCATCCGTAAATGTAATAGCAACAGTAAATGTGATATAAATCAACCGTAAATGTAATACCAACCGTAAATGTAATACAAATCAAACGAAAATGTAATAGTTTTCTAACCGTAAATGTAATACCTTTTAACCGTAAATTTTTGTTTGTTTGTTGTCTGATGAATTTGGCCGCCCCACGTACTGCTCAATACATAAAATGCGTCTAATTATGAAATGTCATGTGACTGATGACTTCACCATTTACCTTGTTTAGTTGAGATCCCTTCTGCAACGATTTACTTTTCGCTTTAAAAAGCTACTCTGTTCTCTTACCGTGAAGTAATATATAATACCTTCTATTACATTTACGGTTGATTGGCATTACATTTACACACACGCTCTGGCGATATAATGAGCGAAACATTTGAATGCCTGAAGCGAAGCGGAGCAGTGTGCATCAAGAGCAATTTCATGTGGGTTTATTTTGTAAACAAACTACGAACTGAAAGTAACTAACCGTTTTAATATGCAATCTGAGATCACTGCATTGAAAGGTACCGGATATACATGACTGAAAGAACTTGAAGCAAGCGATTGTACAAAACATAATTAAGTTGACATTACGTTCAAATAGAATGAAATAGAAATCACAAAAAGATGTACATGAAGAAAGATTAAAAAATAAAACTTTTAAAGATTAATTCAAAGAAGATAATTTTTAGGAGCAAGTATCGAAGCATTCATTGAAATTTGTCAAAAGCTGTAATTAAACCATAAAAGAAATGTAGCAATTACCGTCTTTTAGAATTTATCAGCATGCCCTCCGGGACTTACTTCACTGCATGGTATATGTTTGTGATTGTTCTTTATAGCAACATTAAACAAAAACAGCAATTAAATTGTTGAGGGACAAGGCGATAGAATTATTAAATCGCCTTCATCCCTTCTATGCACCCAAGCATGGACGGGAACTTTTCACGTGACAGAAAGATACACATAAACACAAAGGATCCGAGAATCTACAGTTTAACGTCCTTATCTTTGATACGCGGAGGTCTGACCTTTTTCTGATATTAGAGCAAACGCAAAATCTTCCCTCAGTTTTTTCAAGATAATTTTATTGGGACGTTTTTGAAACACGTTGTATCCTTTTCTTTTAAATGTTCTTATTTGTGTGTTTTTTTATTAAGTGATGCGCGCTCCATGTGATGTTGAAGTTGTTTTCACGCGCGGGCTTGTTGCTTTTTGTTGTGTAGCGTGTGCTGCTAAAATATCTTTTACGGTTTTATCTATTGATTTTCTTTACTTTGCCAGTGTTGTTCGGTTACTGTGCTCTCTCAGTGGGTTGCTTTACCTAAATTGTGCTTCAGTTGGTACAGGATTTAATGGAGCCGAAGCCAATTGTACAATTGCACGCAATTTAGATATCGTCCCCTTCCTTCTCCTCCTCCTCCTCCTCCTCCTCCTCCTCCTCCTCCTCCTCTTTCTCCTCCTCCTACTCCTTCTTCTCCTCCTCCTCTTTCTCCTCCTCCTCCTCCTCCTCCTCCTCCTCCTCCTCCTCCTTCTTCTCCTCCTCCTCTTTCT
>JAOBAY020031246.1:0-14273 GCA_025331085.2 Zoanthus sociatus | reverse complement strand
CTACTACTACTACTACTACTACTACTACTACTACTACTACTACTACTACTACTATACTACTACTACTACTACTACTACTACTACTACTACTAATAATAATAATAATAATAATAATAATGGTTTATTTAAAAATCATCAATCATGGCAATGGGTTATTGAAAAACGACTGATTTACAAGAACACTAAAATCTAAAAGCAAGATATTTACAAGAACAATGATTAGAAAAGAAATTTGAAAAGTATATTTTACTGTTTAAAAAGCTATGATGTTATAAAGTACGTTTAAAGCGTTCAGTGCGAACATTCGGGAGAGTAAAACCGGAGGAGCAACGCAAAGAAGTAAGACAGATATTATAGTATCACGGTGCCAAGAGGGAAGTAGAGGCATAAAACGGGGATTCTGCAAATTGACGAAGGAAGAAAAACCTTTAGTGCAGACTCCTTCGCGACGTGAAAAGCGGGCTAGGCAGATTCAACGCCTCTAGAGCTTACATGTAAGGAAATTGAGGAAGGATGATTCTTAGAGCCCTTCTTTGTATAAATTCAAGCTTATCACTCAGACATGCAGGAAGGAAAGAGTGCCACACAAGGCAACCATATTCAAGAAGAGATCTGATGAATGTAATATAAACAGTAGTGAGGTCAATTAAGCTTACGCCAGAACGCTGAGAACACGTAGAATATAGAGTCGTTCAATATGGAGATTCCAGCGAAGATCAGACTGAAGTGTTAAACCCAAAACCTTCTGAGAAAGGACAGAATCAAGTTCAACATCATTGATTGTGAAGTTTTATATATTTTATGTAATATGAAATGTTTTTAAAGCAAACTCAAACGAAGAATACAGTGAAACAGTTGATTGGAAAAAATGTAATCCCTATTTGTTCTACTTTGACTAGTTTTCGCGAGATTTGAAAACAGAGATTTTAGAGGCGATCACTTGGGCGAATTATATTCTAAAGCTAAATTATTTACAAGCCTAAGGGCCCATGGGGAATGGTCTCTGGTTTCTGCAGTGCTGAGTTTTTACTCCCCCTGGACGGATAACCAATCTCCAGGTTTTCTATTTGCCGACCTTGGAAGGATGGAAAGCGGAGTTGAGTCAGCTTTGGCGGTAAAAGGAAGTAACGCAAATATTTTCAACTCTCGGCAAAACCGGAGATTGAATCCAAGACCTTAGGGCTGGACTTCAAACGTTTCGGTTTGACCAATATATATAAATATATATATATTTAATGTTTTGTATTCAATGCACGCCCTAGTATACAAATACTATCCTTCATGTTTTTACGAGCAGTTGTATTCTTTGTTTCTTAGGAAATTCTCCTACATTATATCCTCCTATATAAAGACAAATTATCACCGACATCGGTCCTCAAAAATAGTCGAGCTTTGCTGCGTTCTTTTGACCTTGTAAAAGCAAAAATGTTCTAAAAAAATCATTACTTCTCTTATGTTATATATTGTTGCGTTAGTCAAAGTTAGTTTTTACTAGAAGATATCTTTTTTTCATTTCTAAGATGGTTGGTTCAACGGAAACCATAGTCCTCGTTCCGTGACTTCGCATCCGTTCTATTATTTTCGCTCTTTTCCTTTCTATTTTTGTTTACGTTTCTATTTATATTCCTTCTTGGCTGAAAGCCATTACCGTCTGATGCTTCCTGGTGGCTCTGTTTATTTTTCTTTGTCTTGTCACCGGCCGGTGTGATGAAAGAAAGTGAACAGCAAAATCAACGGAAAAACACACTGAACTTCTTAGTTAACCAGTTTCGCTCTGTTCAGGTCATTCAGCTAGCTGTAAATTAAGTTCTCTTTCATAACATAATTTTAAAACTGGAGGTTTATGTATCAAATAAAAAATTGTTAATAGCCATTTAAAAAAAAACAGCAAATGATGTCTAAAAGTTACTATTTAAGTATTTTAGAATATATTAAATATTATCTTCTACGTTAGTGAAAAGATGCGACAAAAATATGCCATCTATTTATTACGAAACTTGCGGTCGTGTTGATTTGACTTGTCCTTTGATTTGTTTGGACTCGATGGCAGTTAATTTACATTTCTTGTCCAATCGTAAAGCCTTGACCACGAGTAAATTAATCACCAGAGAGCGAAGGTCAATATATTTTGGCATGTTTCATCTTGTTCTTTCTGAATATCACAACCAAACTAGTAGTTTTACAAGTTGTGTGACGTTATCATTTTATTACTCTATTGTTTTAAGCAGCGTATGCATACAATAGACCGACACGAACAAGTCCATAGCTAGAGTGCCAAGTTATGTGCCTGCCAGAATCAATAAAATTTCTAACAAATACCTTAACGGAGTTTGAGTTTCTGTAAACGGTGTAAAAAGGGAACTAATTCAAAATTCATTTCATTAACTTTTTTTGTAGCTATTTTACTCAGAAAACACAACCAAAAAGTTTGACTCTTTGAATATACACCTTCAGTCTTTAGATGATTGTCGCAGTTCTGTACGTCGTTTAATTTAGGTAATTGCCAAAAAACGTCAACGGGAAACCTGAAAGTTCTTTTATTAAGCTGCGTTGCTCAGTTCTCTTTCGCAATTGCTAAACCACGACTATCATTTAAAAGGTTTTGTTTAAAAGGTCTTTGTGCGCGACTGGAGCGATATCGGTTCTTCGGGTGAAATTCAGCGTGGATTCTTACACTACGGACATAAACATTTTGGTTTCGTTTTCTTAGCAAAACAGCTACAAAGCAAGAAACTAATGAAAATGAACTTTGAATAACCGATGGATTATGTCTTTTCTAGAAATGTTTTTATGTTTACTGTTGCTATTATTTTGAGTACAAATAAAAGAAAATAGGTATTTGGTTTTTAATGACGCATGCACACAACAGAAGTGCACCGTGATTACAGATTAGACAAAAAATCATCACGCTTCGCCCGAGTGGCAAAACACAAAAGGTACACAAGTTTTGCTTTTTAAATGCAAAATAGTGATTTATCTACTGCCAAAAAAACATCTCATGTGAAACGAGTCAGAGAAAATAAAAACAAAACTTGGACTTGTTGGCTAACGAGCGGCAAACGGTCTGCTTAAGGTAACACAAGGCTTAATTTCCGTAAGTCCGTAGTTTTGCTGCTTCGCTGGAAATGTAAAATAAAAACTTGAAACTAAATTAACACTTTAAAGACTTGAATCTTGAGTTCAGCAATAAGGTGATGCATGGTAGTCAGGTATGGCTGACCGGTTCAGCAGAAACAAACTCAGAGTGAGATAAGAAAATTTACTACGAGTTGTACAACAAGGATTTGCCCTATGCACAGTTCACAAAATTAATCACTTATATTGTTTTAAAACCGATCTGTCCGGAAGCTTCATGTATTTTTTAAATCTTTAACTATCGACTTTAACTTTACATATATCTGATATTTTTCCGAGGTCAGAATATTAACCAAACCTTGCACCACTTTCTGATATGAATGTTCATTCAAAAAATAAACATTTGTATCTGATTTAACGATTTACGCCTGAGTGATGAGCTTTACGTCTAAGCAAAATTGAAAAAAAAATCTTTTGCATAAATTAAACAGACTGTGGCAAAAATCATTTTCTTTGTATTTAAGACAACTTCTCTACAAAGAAATAATTGTTACAAATATAACCCGTTTATTACTTAATTCAAACCAGTTTATCAAAAAAAGTGGTAACGGCCGGGTCGCGATGTTAAACGGCTTCTTAATCTTTGCTCAGCTCCATCTCGACCAATATTTCCCAAGTGAGAAGCTAAATGTAGTTCAGATCCAAGAGTTCTTGGTTTAAACCTTCAACTCAGACAATTATAACTAACTGTTATTTTTACTGACATATACATTGCGATTTTAAAACAATCTTCATCGGACGTACGTTTATAACAACATTGTATGTTATGTTTGTACTGGCTTTGACATTTGAATAAAAATTTAAATGAACTAATAAAATATTTTATTTGATAATTTTGTTGTAAAATCTAATGATTTTCATGTGCTAAACCTGATGATAACAGAACACACGTTTTTGGTTCTGCTTGCACTGCTCTGTGGGAATACCGATAGTGTCTCTCTGTTGTTTGTATTGGTAACAGTTTGGATGCTTTTACTCAATTACTGGTTGATGGTATCTTTAATAATTTTAAAGGTTTGTAATACATTTGATACATCTTCTTCAGCAAATAGAAGTAGAAAACCTAAAAATATATACTTTTTTATTAATTATCAACAATGTTTAAAGTTAGGATGCGGCTCTTTAATAGAAATGAAGGCCATCAAAATTTCCCTTGTGTGAAATCATTAATGGCAATTTAATTCCCGCATCCGAATTTAAATCATTGTTAACCCAGAATTGGCAAATTAGTAGATATTTAAAAATTCAGACTGTCTGCACTCGTTAACACCTCTAAACCTTCAACTTGTTTCAACCAAGGTATTTTTTACATTACTACTTAACAAAGCATAGTCAATGTCGCACGACAATGAACTGAATGTAGAAAGAATCAAAAGATGAAAGAGAATGAATGCCAGGTTATGATTTTCTTAATCAAGCATCAGTGAATCTTTACTACGCAATATATTGTCTGTTTACAAGATGAACAAAAGCTTATAGATGCGCTAGATTGAGCCGGAAGTAACGATACGAACATAAATATACTACTGTCAATTTATGAACCCTTTGTCTTTCGTACGAATACAATGACTGTGGACAAGACTTGGCATGAAAAGAGCTTTATATTCCGAATAGACCTGTATAAATCAATGCTAGTATTCTTTCAGTACAACTGCGCTGGATATCAGCCAGAATTTAAATTTGTTTGATTTGGAATAAAATATTTAGTTAAAGATCCTTTGTTGTAATATTTGAAAGAAATGCTCCAAAACTTACCGTCTGCACAACGACAAACTCCTTGTGAAAATTGTCTTTTTATCCGCGAATTCGTTATAGACTTATCTTTTACGAGAGAAGCTTTTCCCTAATAAAAAAAAAGACTACACTGTGACTTTTAAGTTATGTAACAAGCTCTAAACCTAAATAAGCGTTTTGCCAGCCAATAATAAATCGAGAGTTACCAAAATGTCACGAACCTGAGATGGCTCGAAGGTGTTCTTACTTTCAGCGATATCTTGGCTGTGCTCAACCGTCCTGGCTGATAGTTTGTTTTCCATCTTGTCAACACGGTCACTCAATGTGTCGAGCTTCTGCGACTGTAAAATTATGTAGGTTGTTGACGCTACGGTGTAAACTAAAAGAATTACACTAACAAGAATAAGGCAAGGCACAAGATTTCTGCATCTTCTGTCCCTCTCCGAATCCATAGTGACGGTAGTTTTCCATGTGGACATCGCTCTTAATACTCAATGGTGGTGCGATCTTCCTTGTACTACATAACACGACACAATGTTATTGCCCTTTTGACCGGCTCTTTGTTACGCTCTGTTGACCCCTTTCTTGGAAATCTCATGCATTCCCAGAAACACAAACTGCTTTGTTGTCCGGACACAAGCGCATGCATCAAGCTCTAAACAAGACAAGAAGAAGTATCGACCCTAAAAGCAGGAAACATAAACCAACAATGTAACACAGCTTATGACTAATAAAATAATGACTGTAATGTTTTCAGATTAGTAAAATAAAGGTTTTCGTCATAGCCGGTAACATTAAGCTAAAAAAGCTAAATAATGTACGAGCCAATTCTAAGTGGCTCATTGAGCCGGTGCTTATCTGTGGTTTCTGCAGTGTTAAAGTCCCTATATCGCTTGTGTTTTATCATTTAAATGAAAAGTGAACCCTTTAGCAATACTAAATTTCAAAAATTAAACAGGTTTTCGCGATTCGTGTTACGTTTTTTGAGTTTTGAAATGTGTGCTAATAAGACAGTTTTGGGACAGCTGTCGTTTCTGACCGAGCATCAATTCCACTATGAAGTCATGGTGTAATGACGAAGGAGAAGGTACTCGTGCAGCTTCCGATCGAGTATTAACACTGTCAACACAAACATTTCTGCTTTTACTGTTTAAAACACAGCGAAAAACAGAAAAATTCAGTTTTAAGTAGTTTGTTTGTCACGTTTTTCCTTGTAAAAGGAGGACGTCTTACTGCTGCTATACGTCACAGATACAAGTTCCTGCCGCTCGGTCAAAATTTTAATTCCGGCAATCTCCTTTTTATTAAAAAAATACTTAGGTGCGGAATTTTTGTTCGGTTATTCGAATTCTGAGCTCATAGATGACAATAGTTTTCTAAATTAAAAAAAAAGCGATATAGGGACTTTAAGCGGATGAGAGTGTGTGACTTCCCATGGACGGGACAGAAATCCATCGCAGGTAAGCTCCCAGCAGATACTGGTACTCATTTAAGTTACCGAACTTTAAGATTCAAATCTTGGCAAAGCGGGAATCAATATGGCTAGAAGGTAGAGATCTTACCAAATGCGCCAACAGCCCCCGGCGCCGTGCCTATACTGTATTTAATAATTAACAAAATTGTTCCGTTCTCATCATTTACGTTCAGGCTCACAATATTCATAGCAGATTTAAGGGGTATAAAGCCCACATTGGTTAACATGTGTTATATCTATACTTGTGATTATCATTCAAAGTTAAGCCACATCCCACAAGCATCGCGCCTTTCATTTTTAGTTTTGGTCTATTATGCGTACTGTACGCCCGAAAACCATGCAACGTTCTATTAAGCATGCGCTTTGTCGCTCTTTCATTTCGTGCAGAGAAACACGCTAAGCCTATTAAGAAAAAAACAAACATTTACCTAATGTTAACAACAATATCTAAAGACTGCCAAAACGACTTTTGAAGCAGACCAAGGGCCGCCTTCGCGATTTAATGGATATCTAACTGTTCGGTTGAACGGATGCAGTATCTTACGACTCATTTCTAGGAAAATAACTTTTCACCTCTTCCTCTTTTTCCCCGAGAAATGCGACAAAAGTGGATTGGTTAAGAGTGCTTACAACGTTTATTTTTTTTAATTTCTTTACCCAAAAGTATACAATTTTTAAAGAAAATCCTCGAAGATTTTTTTGATTTTAATAAACAAACCGCGAATTTACCTGTGGCCTTTGACTCTTGATAGCGAAGGGTCTAATTATATTTAAGTATCTCCTAACTAGTCGGACAGAAAAGGCAATATATATGTTTTGCAAAGTCGAAGAATATTTGGGATCAAACCGGAAAAATGTTCCACACTTGACTGCTTGAACTAAATCCTTCCTCTTGCATGAAGCTAGCTAGCTAAAGCTAAATCATTTACGAGCCTAGTGGCCCACGGAGCCGGCGCTTATCCCCAGTTTCTGTAGTGTTAAGCGGATAAGAGTCTTTGACTCCCCCTGGACGGGACACTAGTCCATCGCAGGTTAGCTCCCAGCAGATGCTGGTGCTCATTTACCTACCCCGGAAGGATGGAAAGCTGAGTTGGGTTAGGCGGAAAAGAAGATCACACAAACATTCGAATCTCGGCAAACTACCGGGATCGAACCTGGGACCTTGTGGTTGGAAAGCAGAGATCTTACCAACTGCGCCAACCACGTCCGCCCTTGGACAAACCATTGAGCTACTTCATTCGTTTATTGATCCGTCCGTCTGTCTGTCTGGCTATATCTTATCTATCTTGTTTTCACCTAATCCTATCTATCTAATTACATATCAGGTACATTCAATCAAACTCATTGCCAACAAGTAATTTATCAGCGTAAACCGACAAAGAATAGTGTCTCTGGTTATAAATTAACTCATTTTAGAAAACCGCACAATGTAATAATAATCTTAGTATTTACCAAGCCAACCGGTATCCATTTTCGCGCACGCTAATTGGCTATTGCTGGGAGGTCAGCGTTGCTATCTGTACGCAAAGTCGTACGTGCGTACCTCGCAAATTTTAAGTAAAAAAGTGATTCGAAGCATGAAAATCTTTAAGGAGTAGGTACATAAAAGTGCCGAGTTCTATGTCGAGTGTAATCATCCTTATGTTAAATAAGTAGGCAAGCTGTCCGCTGGATTTGGCACCAATGTCGTAGGTCCTTCATATGTGGCCGTGGTACATTATGGGTTTATTATGAGGTTAGGGTTAGGCAAATTTCAAAACAATTAGCACTTTGCCAAAAACCACTTAGTAATCTCGTCAATTTGTGCGTACCTCTCAAAAAATGTGATGTTCTTAGTTCAAAGTGACTGTATATCTCTGTTGGGGCGGTAAGTTCTCTTTCGAGAATTCTTGGTATGCGAAACTCTAATGTCAGAGCTTTTCACCGGGTGAATTTTTCTCGTAATTCTAGATTTACTATCAGTCCATAGGAAAATTAACAGATAGAAAGTGTACTGTTGAATAAAAATATCGAAAAAGTAAATTTGCCTGGTACAATTTTTAAATAGCGCTGCCCTCGAATAAGCGCCGTACTTGTGGCGCGAAAATATAAATAAAGGCCGAGCCGTTTATTTGAGTAAATACGGTACTCTTTGGTCCGCTAGTTATTGAGCTTGCTTCAATTTTCGCGGTTAGGTAAATATCCACCACTATTCACTTCCACTTCGGTGAATAACTATTAGTTTATTTTGAGCTAGAAGTTAAAATGACAGAGAGCGCGCGTGCTAAAGAAAGAAAATGGCTCACATTGTGTTGTTTCTTTGAAAAAAATGTGTATTATTATCTTATTATTTTGGTAAATACCAAAACATCTATCCCCCTCAGGGTCGGTGCCTAGCGCTAAATATATACCTTGACACTTCATGCAATCGGTATATATCCGCCATTATTTACCTCGCCTTTGTGGGATAGTTGTTAGTTATTGATCCTTTAAACAGACGTCAAAAGTTTACAAGGGTAAAAAGAAACTAGAATTACATAACGTAATTTTCACCTTGGCCCAAAAGGGAAAATTAAATGTAAAAAATGAAGCTAAAACTACTAATTATCCTGTTTACAAAGTTATAAAATTTACATCTTTAATATATTCCTTACTTAACTAGTTGTTTCTGATAGAAAGTGAGTGCTGCGAGTACAATATTTTGTTATAACAACAAAAGTGTGCTATTTTCGGCATTTGATGTATTTGTAGTGTTTCAGTAAAGGGTAAGTAAATTAGTCTATTAGAGTGAACGCACAGTGACAGTGGTTTTCATTGACCGGGCACTGCTAAACAGCGAAACAATTTTTTTTTTTGGGTCGGAATAAAACTTGGCCTACCCCATGGCCCTATGGCTTACATTAATTTTTTGTTTACGTTCTACAAACAGTCAAATAATAAAGCAGCATAAGCAACGACACAAACAAACACATAACACATGAATAGAAGACATAAACAAGCACAAAAACAAACCTTATCAATCAAACTATGATCGTGACTTTAGAAAATCGCTCATAACTTGTGTTTGTATAAACACGTGCGATAGGAAACGCGAGATTGGAATTTCTGAAATAAAGTTATCCTACCTCATCTGTTGTCCATTGTCTTGTTTTAAATAAACCGTCTTAATCTATTTAACCCCGAAACTGCCACAATTTTTCCCTAAATTGAGTAAAAAACCAAAGATCTCTATCTGCTGCCATTTTGTTTGTTTTGACCTTAATACTTGGCTCCAGCTCCCTCTCAATTACGATTTTAATCAAATGACGTTTCATTAAAAAATGAATTTCGAGTGTAAAAAAAAATTAACAATGTGTTTAATTGACTTATTGACGAAGTGAAAAGTTATGGTAAACGGAGTGTGGTCATTGGCGGCAGTGTCTTGGGAGTGAGTGTAGTAATACGTGGTCGCCTTCCGGTTCAGCGTTAAATCCCCGCTAATATGTCCCGGCTATTTGAAGACTTGTGTTAAATGTCCCGCCCTCCCGTTGATCAACTCTGTTTTAACAACGCGTTAAATATCCCGCTGCGCCGCGTTAATTCCCCACCATGTCCCGGGTGTCGGGGGCCGGGGTTTCAATTGATTGGTGCCACAAATTCATACCGAATGGTTCACCGTTTTATGTTCATAAACGTATTTCTCTAAATTTATGTGGCCTTTCCAGTGACAATTGTCGTACCTGGCTCGATCCATTCTTGTACAGTCGACTCCCGATAACTCGAACCCTCGCTAACTCGAACCTCGCGCTAATTCGAACCAACATCGATTTCCCGTGGATTATATTTACTGTAATTTTACCCTCGGTAACTCGAACTCCTGATAACTTGAACCTTTTTCTATTTCCCCTGAAGATTCGAGTTATCAGGAGTCAACTGTATTGTTCAACAATAACATAACGGCTACTAAGGAGAGTTTTTCATTAAAGTGTTAATTGAATTAAACGAAACATTTTATTACTCATATCAATCTTAACTATCTGGTTTTTAAAACAGGTTGAGGCACGTACATTAAAACTCATGAAATTCTCACAAAAGCAATTTCAGCGGATTCCACCATTCTAACAGCTCTTGGAACTACAGCAGCAGCCGAATTAGAAAGTGACCAATACTAATAGATAGCGTATAAGCTATTTAACTATCATGCTGAGGTAAAATGGGCAAATCATGTTGAAAATCATAGGGACGGGGTGTCAACTATATACATTTACCAAAATACTTGACCATTCAAGCAGTTAGACTTTTAATGTAAAATATGTACCATTTTCAGTTTCAAGAATTGTTCTTTAGATAGCCGACTTCTCAATTGATACCATTAACTACTTACAGGGTGATAATCCTAAAGTTTGACAAGTAACTTACCAAATAAAAGGGTGATTTTCTATCAATGGACTTCCCAACATTTTCATCGAGGGCAATTTTTTTGGTAGGAGAAACTGCAAATGGCTTGGGATTTGAATCCTTTTTGATTCCTGTAACACTATTCAAGTGATCAACTTGTGCTGCACCATCCTGCACTGTTTGACTCGGGTCAAACTGCATTTCATGTGTACTCCCAGGGGTAGCTGATAGATGTCTGAAGTTCAAACTAACATGAGAAGCACTATATGGAGGAGGGGGTGGTAAGTTCCTTGACATTTGAGATGGTGAATAGCTAGTGTGGCTCCCACTAAAATCAAACCCCGTACTATTTTGTCTAGTTAAATAATTGTGACTATGAAGATCTGTCCTTGAAGAGTATAATCTACTTGGTGTTGATAGCAGAGAACCATTGTATGATTGAGTTCCAAACCCTGAAGTCTGGTTAGAAATCCAGTTTGACTGAGAGTATGGCACAGTTGCTACATAGGGATTACTCCTCTGCTCCTGATTTTGAGAATAAGGGGGTGGATGTCCATAAGATGGATACTGTAGTTGAGAATGAATACTATTGTAAGCTTTAGTCTTGGTCGTTACTTGACTAATCTGGCCGGTTGAACTGCTGAGTAATGGAAAAGGTTGATGCCTGGTTTGTGTAGCAAATGGCTTTGCTGGGTCTGGATGAGAATCAATTTCCAAGATCAACCGCTTTGGTGTTTGTAAACACATAGTGCACATTGAACCACGGCGGGTTACTTCTCTTTCAATGTCAGCGAGAGAAAGGTTCAAATAACCCATGTTTACACAGGTGAATGGATTGTAGTCAAGGGCTGACAACACAATTGAAGCAGTGTAGTATACAATGCCATCCATCTGAAATGCTGACACAGTGGGTCTGGTCTCAAAAAGATCTGGATGATTACAGACCTGAAATAAGCAAACAGTCCTACTTTCAGATTCTGACAGTCTAATGTCATACCATTCTATCAGTATCATAAATGACCTCAACATTGTTACTTCTGTGTTCAAGTTCTGGATGGCATTTGAAATTCCATTTACCAAATACATAAACTTAAGGTGATCTTGGCAAATGAAAAGTAAAAGGAATGGTTTCACTCGTATTTCAATATCAACAGCCAGAATGAAAATTTACAACTTGAACCATACCCCTTGATATTTTGAAGTTTCTAAAATTAAGGCAACAGTATTCAATATAAAATTCATTTGAAAATTTTGTTATTTCTGAATTTTTAAGATAAACGTTTCACTCTATAAATAACTTTTAACAACTTTGGTGGGCATGAATATCTACATGCACATAATTTTCTTAAGGCATAGGCTGCATTTTAGTATTCCCTGAGAAAATGGACGAAGTAGCTTTAATGATCATGAGGACAATAAATATGTATTAAAATGTAATCATTTGGGAAAGGGTCATGTTTCTACTGCAGTGTGATATTAGGCTTTTTGGAACCTGAACTCATGAGGTACACAATCATTCACACTGGAATGCAAAAGAACATTTAAGAGTTGTTCTACTATTGCTTCAGAAAATTAAAATCAATTGGTCTTTTACAGTCATATTGATCTGCTTTCATTTTAGCAAAAGAAAAATTTACAAAAATTTTCTTGTTTCGTGTCTTCACAACTAAGAAAAAAATATTCTTGTGAAATTAACTGATTTTTACTTGACTAAGTCACCTTCTTTTGCACTGCAGTTTGGTAGATTATGTGGAATCTTATCATGTGCTACAAAAGGGCCAAAAAGGCCATAATCAAAATTGTAGTTTGTTGCTCTTGACAGGATCCACTGAACAGTTGCACAGCTTTCCAATGGGTTTTAAAAAGCTATTTTTCTAGGCAACTTCCCAAAACTTGTACTGAAGTGTGACTCAATACAATAATGAATTGGTACTTGGCCAAGCAAATAATAAATGTGAACTTGCAACTAGCTGTTTTAACAAATAAATTATAACAATCTTGCAAATCAAACGGACTTTGAAATATCAAAATAAAGTATACGGTGCAACTCAACATTATATTCAAATAAAATGCAGCCTCGGCAAAAACGTTTGTTTTGAAGATCAACAACTGAAATACAATACAAATCAGAAAGAAGCAAAAGTATCTCAAAATTGTTAGACAAATCAGCAGCAATATTTTTACCTATAACATTGTACAAATCATAGCCTGATCTTATTTGTTTGTACAAGTATCAAGAAGAACTTAATCACTTCTGAATATATTACCACAGGTACTGTATTCGATTGGAATCTAATTGAACTAAAAATTTTAATTTTTTTTTTCATTTGTCTTTCCAAATGTTTTGAGTTACTAATATCTGAAATTCTTTCTACCATGCAGCCAAACTGTGCCACATGTGAGTTCTGTTATGGTTACTATGGTTACTGATTTTTATGTGTATGTGTTTCAATCTAAACTGAAATACCACTGCATTTAGCCAATCAAATTGCAGAACGTTTTCAGGCAGTAGTATCAATTATGTAGTACCTTCCTCAGCTGCATCAAAATGTTTATGACACTCAAGAAATGTCCACTTTCTAAGGTTTCTTTTGTTCTGTAAAAAAATTAAAGATTTCAGCACACTGTCAACACTAATGTAAAATCATCAAAATAAAAACATTAGTTACTTGGAGCTCTTAGTAGGTATAACTGTAAAAAAAATTAAATACTTCTCGTTCAAACTTCAATTATAAAAACTAAACTTATTATGATTCAAACAATAAATGAAAACTTGCCCTGTTTCACAATTACTATTGGTCAAGGTGTTACCCCAGACAGGATCCATCGAAAAGTTAACTGCTTCTCAATGGGTTTTAAAGGGTTGTTTCTCTAGGCTACACGCCATAACTTGTACTGAATAAACATGCCAATACAGTTTTGGTAGGTAGCCACTACCTAGGTAAGTGCAAAACATCCTGGTAACAAACATAATTCAAATAATATATCAAATATGTATGCAATTATTTCATCACCTGTTTTGGACGCTAGGAAAAGAATGAAATTTCGATGAGAAAAGCAACAATGGTTTTATTGCTTTTGAGGTGTTTGTAATGAGTTATGAAACACAAAGCACAAGTTTTTGAGAACTTCTTAAGTTAAATAAGAGGAAGGAAATTATGCTGTTGTAGTGCATTTGGTGTAAGTACTTCAGTGAAGAAGGGCATTAGAGGGTCAAAAGATTTATGTGAAGAAAAAGATAAAGCAACTGCCAAGTTCCAACCATTATAGTTTACTGTAAGAAAACACAAACTGTACTTCAGAAATGGATACAAAAACTCTACACAAAAAAGTGAGAAGCTATCATCTATGGGTTTTTAATTTAACGTTTTCCAAGAACTCCTTCATTATTAAAGCACTTCCAAAGCCTTGAATTTAAGTTTTCAATTCCAAGCACTTTCTAAAAGCTTGCTCCAAATGATCACAGCTTTGTTAAAGTGCCTATGAAATGAAAATTTTTTGTACATATTTTTATAGCCCATAAGGCCTTTATTTAGGAATCACAAAGGGAATTTCGTGAAACGTTCCGTAAATC
>JAOBAY020031204.1:0-14274 GCA_025331085.2 Zoanthus sociatus | reverse complement strand
CCAGCTTAGTTATTTATCAGACAGTTGATAGATAAGCTAGTTTAAAATATTTTGACCTAGTTTGAAATCATTTTAAACTAAAATTCATTTCGAACTACAACATAGGCCCGGGGGATGGGGGGGGGGAGTCGTACTCACCCACTTGAGGTATACAGGTATGTGCTGCTCTATAGGGTACAATGTTCGAGCTCTAGAGTCTGGGATAGGGTATCATATATGCCTGAGGTCTGTGATAGGGTCTCTAATTTGGCATGGGTTAGGGATCTAATTGCCTGGGATAGGGTACAGTTTCTGATGTTGAGAGAGTTATGATAACATCTGTGGCATTAACAAAATGACCAGCACAGATGTGATGCCAGTCCTATAAACACTCAAATGGAAATGGTACGATTTGGCAGCTTTTAATGCATGTTTTCTTAGGGTTAGGGTATGATTTTTGACTTAAATGTCTGGGGTAGGGTATCCATTTTAAATATTCGTAGGTCTGGGATAGGGTAAGGGTTTTGAGCTTAGGGTGGCACACCCCTACTCAAAAACTAAGAGTTGGTATCCTCTCCTGCGGCATTGTAGGTCAGTATAATTATAAATAATTCACAGTCTAACAGCCATTTACTGTTTATTTCCATTCCCAAGTAGTATGCTCAGTGGTTTTATGATGTCATATAGCAGCTGTAAATGATAAGCAAGTTATAGCTGTAGTACCTTTTCTTTTGTGAATTCATTTCTTTAGGGTGGGTGGGGCATTTGGGTGACCTGTGTTCAAATCTGGCATGTTTGTCACAAGACCCCTAGAGATTCTATTCTGAGTAGCACTCCTGAGATTTGAATCTTTGCTTTGACCAAAGCTAATTATCAACTCTTCATCCTGAGGTCCATAAATGAGAATAACCATTTGCTTGGAGCTGTTGCAGTTAATTTTTTTATTTTAGTTAAATTTTTTTTTCTAACTAGTTAATTTTTTTTAACTAGTTATTTTTTTTAACTAGTTAATTTTTGTTCTAACTAGTTAGATTGTATTAACTAGATGATATTGTTAGGCGCTATGTTTTTTGACCTTTGGCCGACTTTATCAGCGCTGTAGTTTGTTTATAAAGCTTTCCCTACTGAGACGTTAAAATGTTGCTCACAAACAAAAATCACATGTCACTAAACAAAAAGAAACGTCTAAAACCTAGAGTTTTTGAAATTGCTTAATATTGTATCAAACTCTTTTCCCTCTTGACATGTGATTAAGTACACAACAAGTTTAAAATTTCGCTTGCGTTACAAATCATTGACGTATTTTAACAAATTAAAATTTTCGTATGCCTACCGGCTATTTCGGCATAGCCTAGTGGTCAGGGCACCGGCTTAAGAATATTAACGTGGGAGGCAAATGGTCAAGAGTTCGAGCACCGGTTGGAGACACAAAAACGTTTTTCTCTGCAAACTTATGTGTTAATTAATGCATACATTAATTACCCGATTAAAAATTTCCAGGTGAGTGAGTGAATTCGCCTCACTCCTAAACCTTATCGATGACTGACGTCATCCATGAGGAAGTGATAAAAGGGATATTAGTGACAGCAAATACTCAGTAGACAATTAGAAAATAAACATCAGATAGCACAAATTACTCCAACGCAGACAAAAAACATTACACATAAAGTACAGTACTTATATCTGCTATAAAGTGGCTGTTATCTTCTCGTTTCCATAGCGACTTACCAGTATACATTCCATAGTAGTTTCTTTGACTTTTTCCTGTCTGTAGAATCCTGAAAGTTAAAAACTGGCCACTACTGTATATGCTATATAGTAATAGTTGTACGTTTATACATTGAAAAATATTCCTTGATATTTTTTATTTGCAGGGAGGGACCAGATACCTTTATATTTCTTTTCCTTGAAACTGAAATAAAAAATTCCTGGGAAGCATACTTTGACGATGCCAAACAAAAGTTAGGTGAGTATTAATTTTCCTCCTACGGTTCATAGTTTGAATTAACCATCGCACCTTGAATTGGATTACGAAAAAAAAAACCAGAGCTGTTTAAAGTCCAACAAAAATTGCGATAAACTGTTTTTCAAAAGACTTGCAGTGACTGCGCAATGCAGTTAATACGATCATTGCGTCTGTGATACAATGTCATTCAGTGATTGTGTGATACAATCCATGTATCATAACTCAATATAGTGACCTCGCTCTCCATATGAGTTCCTAGAGCGACCGACTAGTGTACGGAAGGTCATGGGTTTGATTCCCATCTGGAGCTCAGATTTTTTCTGAGTTCTTTGTCTCCGCATGTCTTCACATATCTTAATTATTATAATGATCGTCCTGTTCATATAAATATATCAAGAAATATAGTTATTAGTAGCATATAACTAAATTATATATATACCTTTGTTCTAGCATATGCTAAAGACAAGTTCCCACCAGAGTTTATGAGTGCTATTCCGATAACCAAAACTCGCAGTGGAATGCAGGTATCATTTGTAGTGCTGTTCTATATATAAGACCTGTACATAAGTTTCAATATTGCTCTTATTAAAGTCTTCAATCATATTTTGTGCAAATGTAATGGTAGCCGTATTTTCCCAATTTTACGAAATCCAAATAATAATGCACAATCTTACAACTATTTTACAAAATTAGTTGCAAATACTGTACAACGAAGAGCTAGTATCTTCTTGAATCCAATCAAACCCTTTTAACTAATTATTTTAACTTACCCTGACTTAGAAATGTTTTTATTCACTTCTTCCAATATTATTACATTATTAACATTGCTACATAACAAAAAGATGGTTCATACTTGCAATATGTACCTAATGAATTTGATATGTAATGTATTTTCGATGTAGACATCTAAGCGGAAATTGACAAATTTTGCAGTAGAAAAAGTGTATTAACCTTTTACAACCAAGTTGCAAGACGTCAAGATAGACAAAGTGGATTATCGGCTTACAATACTTTGTCAAAATTTGGATGAAATGAATGTCATTAACAAATGCATTTGTTAAATTAAAAGTATAAAGACGACCAAATAAATCTTAAGGTAAAAGTTTACCAAAACTTATGGAAATGCACTAAAGGCTGTTATAGTCTCATGTCGGGATTGTAATAATACTTTTTCTCGGAAGCTACTGAGATAAGTATTTGTCCTAACTGTTTTTTTGCAAGATTTTGTACCCAACACATTATAAGAATTGGACGCCGAGCAAACAGTCAGCTTTTTTCTCCAAAAATGCGACTTACCGACCGTGTCAAAAAAGGTATGCGAAATAGCAAAATCTCGAGGGTACTTGCTAGTGTCGGACGTTTCCCCGTTTGCTTACTTTTTTGTATACAAAACACAGCATGAACAACCTTTTTATATTACAGTGCACTTTCAACTATTAGGCAAATTTGAGCTCCTTACAGCCAACGGATACTTTGGCGTCCTTGCACTTGGCTTTATTGCGCATCGTTTATAGAGCTTGAAACCGTGATATATTAAAGCAGTGGAGGGTTCCTTTTAAAGAGCTTGGCCGAACCACCCCTACTCTCTAGATTCCTCTCAGGGGGATAGCTATAACATCTTAGAATTTGTTTTCATTTGATATTAATCGATTCCTGATTGAATAAGACAACGAAATTGCTGGTTTGTTATTTTAACTGTGTAAATGTTTAAAGCCCATGTTGCCGTTCCTCCGTTGTTCGTTATAAATACAATTATGATAGTTTCGTTAAATCGGTTTCAGTTCACGTGTGCATCTCCAAGTCACGTGCCTCATACGGTTGACCGAGGGAACCACTGTGGGACTGGGGACGTTTGGGTGTGCAATAGCGATGGGTATGTCGGCCAAGTGTGCATTCTTAGCATGGTGGGTCCGATACAGGTGAGGTGATTTTAGTCCATTTTAGCGGCAAATAATGATACGAAGAGTACTATTTCAGTCTTATATAGAGCATTTTTCGTATAGACATGCTATAGTACCAGTTGAGGATCATAAATCGTCCGCAACAGCGGCTCACAGTTTTAAAATATTATGAATGCTTTCAGGAGAAGATACAGGTAGACCATACAACGTTGAGATAATTTCCTTTCTCTTTGCGTTAGATGTGCATGGAATCTTTCACATCCATCGATAGAATGCCTACGGTTTAACGTTTTTTTTAAAGCAAAGACAGCACATTTTCGTCGGTGTCGATCCGGTCGAAAATCGAACTCAAGCTTCCTGCATGGTATATTGGCACCTTATTGGCTAGGTTTACCAGCTGGCTGTTCGAGTTTTTTCATAATTAAGGAATAGGTTGGGAGATTGGTTTTGCCACGCGGGTAAGTTGAATAAACTCAAAACATGCCTGGTCGAGCAGTGGAAGAACCATAAGTGACTTGAAGTAATTGTAAATGAACAAGCACATCATACAGTTCAAAGATTGTTAGTGCTCAACTGTTTATGTAAAAAGCTTAGCAAAAGTTAACCAGCCATTTTTATTGCGTGTATATCTTTTATACTTTGACTGTTTTTCTTATCAGTGTTTGCATGCTTTTCTCTACCATTTATAGTTGTTTTTGATATTCTTATTTCATTTTGTTTTATGTATTTAGTAACATTGCTATTTATGTTTTAATTGTTTTCTGTCTAATTTCCATTTCAGCCCATGGCTTCTCTGTCGGTCAGCGCATCAAGAATATTATGTGTTTCCCCGGTGCCTGGATCGAAACTAATTGGCCTCGACAGCTCTCATACAGAGATCAACAATAACAAACAAGCTACGCGCACCCTGTCAGTTGCCAGTAATAATAGCTACAGCCTCTCTAACAAGAATGTGCCTGGCTCTGGTTACATCAGTGACGAGGATATGACGAGCGCACAGACCATTATGGCGTTTGACAGCAGTTCGGATGACGAGGAAGGATTAGGCGCTGATAGCTTCGTCAATGAAAGCTCGCCTATGTTTGACGGTCGACTGAGTCCCGAAGGAAGCAGTCTCGGAACTGCCGGAAGTCTGGATGGTGATGCCGTGAGTAGCCAAGATGAAGTAGACGAAAACGATGAGGAAGACGAAAACTTGTCAGACTTCCAAGAAAACGATTCCAGTGACGATGAAGAGAAGTCGATAGGTAAAGGCGGCAGAAAGCAGCACATGAAGAGAAAGATAAGTACGTCTCTGGGTTCGGCCATTAGCCGTAGTAGTGAAGGCTTTACATTGAAAGGAAGTCTAACTGATCTACTTGGCTTTGACTCCAGTGAAGGTTCTACGCTTTGGCTGGGAACGGAGGATGGAAGGTGAGGAATAGATCTAAGATATAAACAAAGCTAGCTTTAACCATCTCCTCCCCCCTCCTCCCCCTTCACCTACTCTAATAAGACCTCAACCCCATTTAAATTAAACAATAATACCCGGGGGAGGGGGAAAGTTAATAGAGAAACTACGTATACAGAATACACATAAACTTTATAGCGGCGAGGTGGGTTCTGCGTTACAAACAGCAATATGGGTTCAACTTAATTTGATCAAGATTTCATTGACTTTCTTTTTCCCTAAAGCCGACTCAGTTTCCAATCTGTGTCAAATAGATTACCAGCATTGACTCTCAAATAGATGACCAGCATTTATTGTCAGTGTATTTTACTTACGTTCAATGGTAAGGTAGGCACTGCTCTCAACTGAGCCATTCTCGTTTTCTGCCACAATCTTGTAATGTCCAGCATCCAACATTTTTGCTTTGGTGACAGTTAAGGCGTACAGGTCATCTTCATTCTCAAATATATACCTTCCTTCCTCTTTGATGGGGAAGTCATCCTTGAACCACTTAATATTTGCTTTCTTTTTACTCACTACACGACAAGCAAACTTGGCGAAACTCCCCTCCTTGATGTCACGATTGCGGAGTACTAGCGTGATCTCTGGTGGAAGTTTAGGTGGTGCATGAGGTTCTGAATCAGAGAACTCCTCTTCTGTGTCGTCAGAGGTCAAGTCAATAGTCGATGTCCTAAAGGTGTAAAATAATAATAATAATAATAATAATAATAATAATAATAATAATAATAATAATAAAAATCCAAACTGGTAGGAAGCCCGAGTAAGGGATCTGAACCCGGGTCTTCCGCCGTACCGGACCTTTTGAACCACACTGCCTCCTAAATCAAATAAGAAGCTTTGTAATTATTGTTAAAGAATAAGGTTCAAACAAAGGGTTATTTCCTTTAGTCAAATTAACTGACAATTAATTTACAAAGTTATCGGCAACGTAGCCACCTCATGGAAAAGTTAACTGTTCTTTTTTTTTCTTTTCGAAAAACCTTGCTCTTTTACGATAATTTAAACATACTAACGAACTGCTTTTTAGGCACGATGCTTTTTGCAAAAAAGTACATTTAGAGCGACTGGCAGTCTGAAAAACTTCACAAATCGCAGAAGGAAAATGAAAATATTTTATTAACATCGCTAACATTGCTTTACTTTAGTAATTCTATGATGACTGTTGTGACAATTTCTACTAGTAACTTTACCTTGATAGTCGGTGGTCACCGTTTTCTAAATCGGATTCGCTGGCGACAACATCAAACCCGTGCGCTGTAAATGAAAAATGAGTAATCATTGGATTCTTTTTCACAATCTTTTGCGGTTCAGTGGTAATGTATAATTGTACATTACGATACAATTTGCGTTTGTGTTTTAATAAAACATGTAGGGGAAAAAACAATTAGACAACTTTAGAAAAATATAAAAATATTGGCGTTTTTGAAGTTAGTCCAATGTCATACTTTATTTTCACACCTACAATGGACTAACGTCCGAATCGTCCAAAACAAACACTTTGAAGACTTTTTAAGAACCGGCGGGCGCACTGAAAGCTTTTAGAAAGAGTTTGAAATTTAACTCAGAAAAGGAGAATTATGACGAATGCATGGGCAGATTTAAATGCCAATTAAGGCTGCTTTTTTTCGATATGCGATTTTGTGCCTTTTATTTACGAATTCTTATTTGACTAATATCTTTTTCAGTATTAAAAAAAACTTTGCTTGCGTAAAAAACCGTTAATTCCCATTTAGGAATGCTGTTACGACGTACCTTTAAAGTTAATAACTAAGGGTATATCACTTACTCTCAACGAAGAGCTCAGCGCTACACTGAGCTTTTCCAACCGCATTGTTAGCTACGCACTTGTACCGGCCGCGGTCCGATGGGGTGGTTTCTTTGATGACAAGCGAACATAATCCATTATCATTAAACAGATACTTGAAGCGTCCTCCCTCAGCCATCATTCGGTTGTCCTTGTACCAGTCTACTTCCGGTTCTGGGTTACCTGCACACATAATATGACAACAGAATTTAACAAAGCTACTCAGGGCACAAAATTAAATTAGATATGGGAAATAACTATCAACTGTTTCAATGGAAAGACAAGTACAACAACAGGTCAGACGAAAGCTACCATCTTCCACAAGCAACTCGTTCATTTATCCCAGTTTTGTTAATCATTATTTTTTACTTTTGTTGGTCATTATATTATATTTTCGGAAAACATTGGATCAATAATAGTAAACAATTAAAACTAATTTTCAAAAATATTTAACCAAAGTCAAGAATATTTCAAGTGAAATAAAGATGGTGAATTTTGAGTTCGGTAAAAATGTGAACTGAGGTGAATTATTGAACATGACACATGTGCGGGACAAAGAAAATCTGAGTCCCCAATAGGATATTGGATTTGTTTTCGATATCGGATAGCGGATGGAATTTTTTCTTTGTTCCACGCTCGCGTCATATTAAATAATTCACCTTTCACAAGATTATTTCAATGGCAAAACGTAAAGAGAACAAACATTCATAAGTGGTAACAATGCGCTTCGACACACCAAAAACAAACTCAACCTTTGCCTGATCATCAATAATTATTATACATTAAATTCTTTCTTTAGGAAACATATTTTTTTAGTAATTACTCAAGTATTAGTAAGCTGAACACTTTTCTTCGTCAGGAAGCACATAACAGGTTAGAACTGCTTTAGCTTGGGAACAACTGCGAATAATTGCGAAAACTTAAGCTGCTGTTACACTTAAGACATTTGCTTAGCTGAAACTTGTGTGCGAGACCAGTTTCATGTAAAAGTGTTACACGGTTAAACTCTTTGTTTGTTTCACCATTGCGATCGTTGCGATTGTTGCGACCGTTAAAGAAGTAGAAATCGGTTCTACTTTTCGTGAAACTTGTCGCGCAACAGAAGTGCAAAAACGTTGCACGAAACCAACCGTGTTATACGCCTGTTGAAACTTGTTACGCAGTGCCGTTGCACAACAATTTCAGCTAAAAGTTTCAACGTTTAACAGCGGTTTTATGTCATCGTGCAAACCCGATTGGATAAGTAACAAAACAAAAACGTCACACTTTGGCAAAATGGATGCAAATAATTAGTTTCCGTATTGGTGGTATTCATAAAGTTCCAATTCAGCGTACATTGTGGTCAGTTATACAAAAGAATCTCATTAGAATCTACTTTGAATCTCATTATTTGACCTCCATTTGATATTGTGTAATATTCTCGTGAATATAACCAATAGAGATGGCAGGCAAGAGGTTTTAAACAATAGCACAAAAGTTTACGCAAATGATAAGTTTCATGCCATAACTCTGCTCAACTTCAGAGTATCGGTGAGTCACAAAGGAACACGCTTTTTCGTGTAAACATCGCTTATTATTTATAAACGTTACCACATAAATTATTCTGTCAATCGCGGATGAAATATTTTTCCCTTATCCACGGTTATCCACGGTTATCAAAGATAACGTTTACACAGAGAAGTAAAGACTTATGAGCATGATAAGCGGCGTTTGTACCTTTAACACGAACATCGAACCTAGCAGCGCTTCCTTCCACAGTTTCTACATCCTGGATTCTCTGAAGGAACTCCGGTGCAACCGCGTCAGGGGGGAGAGGCTCACGTCTGCTCATTACCTTTTGGGCTACAACAGAAACACAAAAATGGAAATTACTAAACCTTTGTAACTGATAACATTAAAAACACATACAAAATGTATTGCTGTAAAATAGTTCAAAGTTCAAAAAAAATATTTTACTAATATCTTACGAGGCGAATATGTGTTTACTGACTTATCTTACATACTGCAGTTTCTAAACGAATTGTAAAACGTTTTGAATGTGACAATTATTTAATTTCCTGAAACAAACAAAAATGTTATGTTAAACACTGTTTCTGTGGTGTAATGGAGTTTTTATAAAGAATTAACAGTTGTCTCACAGCTGTTTTGGGTATTTAAAATTGCTATATTTCTCATGCATTGACCCCAAAGTTCCTCCAGTTTCTTCGCGTGGACAGTTTTTAACCTATAAACTCACGACTTTTTTTGTGTTTATTTGTTACCTAAAGTTGTATGCAAATGAAACCTATTGCAAGCAAGTATGTCAGTAATAATTCATTTACTAAAACGAACGTTGATGCAGAATGTTGTTGCAAACATGATTAAACCTTGTTGTCGCAATGATAGTGAATATCAGTTCAACTGGTAAGTTATAAAAGATGCAAAAATATACAGATGTTGCTACTAACCATGCACGCTAACTCTGAACTCCTTTCTGGCCTTCCCAGCAGGGCTGGTTGCTTCACAACTATAAATTCCAGAGTCTTCCGGTATGACTTTATCAATGGAGAGGTTGTGTTTTGTTTCTATTGAAGAAACTTTGATGTTCTTTTTTCCCCTGACAGGTCGGTCGTTCTTAAACCATACAACAGTTGGTTCTGGATGTCCGCGAGTGTTTACCTCTAACTGCAAGGGAGCTCCCTCCCAGATTTCAACCGGCGCCTCTTGCGAGCCTTCCTCAAAAGATGGGACGATAACTTTTTCTGTTACTGTAAGTTGCGCTGTAGAGGTTGCCTGGCCACCGGCATTGGTCGCGACAACAGTGTATTCACCTGCATCGCTAAAGGAGCATTTCTCGATTGATAGCGTGTATTCATCCTTATCAATTTGTTCAAGAGTAAATCTTCCCGTGTCCTCAATTTCGTCATCTTCATGGAACCACTTGATTTTAGGTTTTGGCTTTCCTGAGACATTAACTTTAAAGACAACTCCTCGTCCTTCGGATACTTCGACACTTTTCAAGGTTGTTTGGAACTGAGGTTTTGAAGCAGGCTGTTTGACCCAAAGTGCTGCCTTACTTGATCCAGAACCGTTTTTATTTCTAGCCACACAACGATACTCTCCCTCGTCCCCTCGCTCGGCTCTTGTGATGGTCAACGTACAGTATTTGCCATCAAAGTCTGTTTCAACACGCCTTCCTTCTACAAGGGGCTGTCCGCTCAGTAACCAATGGATATTTGGTCTAGTTATCGATTCTACTTTGCACTCCATTTTTACTGATTCACCTTCCATCACGGTTGTTTCCTGAAGTCTTTCGGGAAATATTGGAGGAGGGTCGGCTGTTATAACATAAGGTAATTAAAATTAATTACAACTGTACTGAAAATCGATAAATTATGGTTCCGAACTCAATTTAGAATCAGAACTAAAAACATCACAGTAGTCAAAAAAATCAGTGAAATTCCAACTGCATGAAATATATCAATATTGGTGGTTGTTCTCGCGACTCACGATAATGCATAACTTTACATGTGCCATCTGATACGAAAATAAATGTTTTTAACTAGCTCGTTACTTACCCCATTTAGATTTAGAAAAATGGGGTTTCAATTTATTGAAGATTTAGCCATTTTCAAGCCATGTGTTTAACCATAAATTCATATGTTACTTAAGGGGACTCTCTACTCTAAGACCATTTTTTCGCGATTATTAGTGATGTTTTTGATGATATTGAATAGAAAGGAAGCCTCTTGAATTTTTTAAGATTTTTTGGATGACATTTGAGGGAGGAGATAGGTTTTGCAGATGTTGTTTTTAAGAGAAATTTGAGATTGGTGGAATTTTAGTTAAGTTTAAAAATTAATTTTGGAGTTAATATTTGATAGAAAATCGCCAAACAGTCCTCTAACCAAGTTGCACTTTCGCATGGTCTGGAGGGACGGTTTGGCGGTCATCCCCCAAATTGAATTCTTCAAACTCAAATACTTCTCACAAGTCATTCACTATCCACCAAAATTTAGGGTAGAGAGTGGCCTTAAGCAAATTAATAAACGGTCTTGGCTATTGACCAGTCGAACACGCGGGCTTTTAACAGTGAACGCAGTTTTTTTGCCTAAAAAATGCTTTTAGAGACTAAGAGTAGTAATCATTAATGTCTGGAACAATTTCATGCTCTCAAAATAAAGGTCGTTATTAATATCATTATCATTACGTGTTAATAGAAGGAAACTAGCATTCAAAACCAGGAGAGACCCATGATCAAGCAGTAAATATGAATTTTTCTTTCCTGGGACTAAACTATTTTGTTTCTCGTTTGAGAGACAGCAGTTACTGTCTTAACTCTAAAACAACATTACCTGTAATGTCAATCTGGAAAACTTTTTCAATTGTTCCCATACGACTCCTGGCCAAGCACTTGTATTCTCCCGAGTCCTCTGGGGTAGAGGTCATTATAACAAGTGAATATTTCTCATCACGATTAGTCATACTCATACGGGAGCTCGGCCATAGGCGCCGTCCATCTTTGTACCATTCTATGTCTGGTCGGGGGTTCCCTCGGGCAGTAATGTGTAACTTGACGTCACAACCTTCTTTGACAATGATAGGCTCATCTTCGTAGTCATCAGCGATAGCAGGAGCAATTTGTTTTTCTTTCACGTCCAATCGAGCCGTGCACTGTGCCTTTCCAGCTTCGTTTACCACAACAGCTTTGTATGTACCCATGTCGTCTAACTTAACGTGACATATCACTAAGATGTATTCATCCCCATCGCGGATAAATCGATATTCACCCGGTCTCTCTTTAATTCTTAAGTTTCCTTTAAACCACTGAACGTTTGGTTCAGGATTTCCGCTGGCCCGAATTTTAAAACGAGCTTCCTCATCCTCGACAGCTTCAGTCCCTTTCATTCTCGACTTGATTGACGGCATCACCATTTCTGGGGTGACAATTAGCTCGGCAGATGTTGAAGACGATCCGAGCGCGTTGCGGGCTGTACACGTGTACTTTCCTTGGTCGTTAAGTTCTAACTCAGTTACCATGAGCTTGCACAACTCTCCGTCGAAGATTGGCCGGTGCTTCTTTCCTTTCACCAACGGTTGGCCATCTTTAAACCACTCAATCTCTGGTTCAGGTTTAGCGTCTACTCGACATTCAAATCGAGCTGAGAGGCCTTCTACTGCTTCTGCTGGCTTCAGATTCTTGGTAAACTGTGGGGCAGTGCCAACAGGCTTTTTAGCTGCAAATTAAACATTTTCGTTACTCAAGTTTTAAAATATTATTCATCAGTAAACTTTAACTTAGATCTTAGTGAATAATAGAAGGAAAACACCAAATTCTTGTCACAACTGTTTCACATTTATACTATTTTCCACCTACCCTTGCTTATACAATGTGTGACACAGGATATTGTTTTGTTACCATGTTTAATGACTTAAGTAAGAACTATGATTTGGAATAGTTACATATGATAGGGACTCACCCACAATATTGAGTACGAACGTTCCTTTCACCATTCCAATGGAGTTCTTGATTTCAACAGTGTAGATCCCAGAATCCTCAGGGGTCGCATTAGCAATAACAAGCCTGAAAAGCCCTTTTGGCGCATGCTCGTACATGTCAGGTCTGTGCTTAGTACATGGTAGATTTTCCTTAAACCATTCCGCGTAAGCGTCTGGTTTAGCGATCACTTGAGCAGACAATGTGACATCGGTACCTTGGTTGAAAGTCAGCGATTGCCCATCAAATGAGTCGATGAACCTTGGTGCAAAGAACTTCTCGGTTACTTTCAACTCAGCTCGGCTGGATGCTCTTCCGGCTTCGTTAACAACAACGCATCTGTAACCTCCCGAGTCGTCCAAGTTTGTGTTTCTGATAACAAGCGAATATAATCCTTCTTGATCGTCCTCCGACAACTCGTAACGGCCAGCATCTTCAATCTGCTTAGTTCCTTTAAACCATTCAATTTCCGGTAGAGGTTTCGCTTTTACCCGAACTTCAAAATTTGTGTCATCCCCCTCTGTAACCTTCGTATTACTTAGTTGTTGTAGGAACTCTGGTCGAACTATCATTTCTGTAATTCGAAGTTCTGCAGCACTGGAGCACTCGCCGAGATCATTACGAGCAACAACCTTGTATTTGCCTTCATCATCAAACTGCGCATCTGTGATTGTTAGGGTGTACAATTCATCTTCGTCCTCAATTACCACTCGGTGGTTTGGTTTTATTCGAACACCGTTCCTAAACCACTCTACTGATGGGGCAGGTGATCCAATGATACGGCACCTTAATTTTGCTGTGTTGCCCTCTAGAACCTCTGAAGGTTTTAACTTCGAGATCATTTCTGGTTGTTCACCTTTCAGCCTCCGTTTACTTGCTACAAACAAAAACGTTAACGTGGTGGTTAGGCCAATGACATTAGGCAATAAGAACACTCACATTTTCAAGACAGCTTAAACCCTTTATTATAAACCCTTTATATCTATTCTATAACGAGGTTTGAAACTTGGTTAGAAAAAACGTATTCAGCAAATTGAATGTTTAGAAAAACACCAGAGTCATTGACGGGAATCGAACCCTTATAATACCAGGGAGATGCTCTATCTACTTAGCTAGAGAGAATCATATAGAGGATATTACAAGGCCGCGCGGAGATACGAACTTTATCTTCGAGTGTTGAAAATATCTCACCAGTGAGCGCAGCAAACGAGTGAGGTATTTTCAACACAAGAAGATAAAATTCGTATTTCCAAGCGGACATGTAATTTTCTTTTTATCATATACTTTTCTTCTTGACAGCTAAGAATAAATTCATTTAAGTATTCATTCAACTCAGACGGTGGACGGTACATTTTCATCTTCTCTTGTTTCGTCTTTTACGATTTTTAGAAATTCAACCAACAATGACAAATCACCTTTAGTCTTCCTTTGAGTATTGCTGTTTTCTTGTGCTTCTATGAATTTATTAACTGACTCTACCAGCGAAAAATAAAAGTAATATTTAACTATTGGAGATGTCGAGCGAGCAGATGCGAGAAGTATGTCCATCGGAAATAGACAATAATGTAAACTCTGTAGCTGAGTGGGTTCGGCATTTGCCCAGTAATCAGATCGTGACTCTATTTTTTTCTGAGCATTCCAAAATAAAGAACGCTTTCATTCTAAACCTATGTGTACACCTTTCTTTTGTAATAACTT
>JAOBAY020031137.1:0-14276 GCA_025331085.2 Zoanthus sociatus | reverse complement strand
GGACTAACGTCCGAAACGTCAGTAAGTATTCTCTCTTTTACGGTGTAGAATTTACATTTTTATTAGTAATTTATTCAAACTCGTAGTCCATGAGGCCGAGAGTTCTAATTGTTTTAGTATCTACATTTACTTATAGGGCAAAAAGGGATGTTCAAATGAAATTATCGATGAAATCCTCTGATATTATAGCAAAACGGGACCCATTACTATTTTAATCAGCCATCTTTACTCTACTAAGAGGTTATCACAAATAGACCTCTAGTACAGTAGCCAATCAAAATGAAGAATGCATGTTAGACTGTTAGCTGATTTATACTAGTCACATTTATATCAAAAAGGGAATCACAGTGTTAATGAAATCAAGATATTGCCTCGTTACGCACTTTTCTAGCAGTTGTACCTAGTGAAACCTTTTTTTACAAACGGATGTGCAACTATTTGCGTCATCATGCAGTAAACGTTCTTTGCTCGGATACTTGTTTGGGACTCCTTAATGTATGTTTGTGAAAGTTATTATTCTAGCTACTGATTCCTGGACAGAAGGTTAAAAATGCTTGAAAGGAAAAGTCTCTAATAGACAGTTTAAAGTAACTTACGTTCACTTTTTTAAATAGGACTCAAAGCATGTGATTACTCACTTATTTGACAGTTATTCCCAGAGTATCCTGCCACACAAGAACAAGTGTAGTTGTTCACTCCATCTGTACAGGTTCCTCCGTTCTGACAGGGATTTGGAGCACAATCGTTTATGTCTACAAAAATTTACAATGGAATTGAAAGATAACTTGACTCCATTAGATTCGTCAAGGTGTTAAAAACAACTAACTACTCACTTGTTTGACAATTATTCCCAGAATATCCTGCGAAGCAAAAACACGTGTAGCTGTTCACTCTATCTGTACACGTTCCTCCGTTCTGACAAGGATTTGGAGCACACTCATTTATATCTACAAAAGTATATAAAGGAGTTGAAAGTAAGCGTAGTTCCATTAGATTTGTCAAGGTTTTATAAATAACTAACTACTCACTTGTTTGACAGTTATTTCCCGAGTATCCTGCTAGACAAGAACATGTGTAGCTGTTCACTCCATCTGTACATGTTCCTCCGTTCTGACAGGGATTTGGAGCACACTCGTTTATATCTAAAAAGTTTATAATGGAGATAAAAAGTTAATATGACTCCATTAGAGTTGTCCAGGTTTTGTAAATAACTAACTACTCACTTGCTTGACAGTTATTCCCAGAGTATCCCGCTAAACAAGAACACGTGTAGCTGTTCACTCCATCCGTACACGTTCCACCGTTCTGACAAGGACTGGTCGCACATTCGTTTATATCTGCAAAAGTAAATACGACTCTTTACATGGAGTTCGGACCTTACATAGAGTTGAAATCAAACAACTTCTGACAAACTGAGATGAAATTAGTCACCTAATATGAATTCTAGTCTGATTTAAAAAAACTTCAGTTTCACTGCTAAATTTTTTCAACCAAGAATCTAAATTAATTGTGTTAAAATACTCTTTTATTGAACGTGTAACAATTGTTTCACAGTTATTTCCAGAGTATCCTGCCAAACAAGAGCACGTGTAGCTGTTCACTCCATCCGTACAGGTGACTCTATTCTGGCATGGATTTTGGGCATACTCGTTTATGTCTACAAAAATATATATAATAGAGTTTATTGTTAAAGTGTCTTCGAGATGTTTGCTAAGAACAATATGAACAAGGTTTGGGTACGCACTTGTTTATGTCTGCAGAAGTAATGTAGTTTGGTTATTTGCTGGCACCATGATGTTTTTTGAGGTTAATATGTACAAGGAACTGACAACACTTGTTTCTATTTAGAAACGTAATGGGGTTAGTTGTTAGTATTGCTCCATAATATGATGTTTGTTAAATTAAGCTAATGAGTTGTCTTCAGAACTAAAATAAAACTAGTTACTCACTTGTTTGACAGTTATTCCCAGAGAATCCTGCTATACAAGAACACGTGTAGCTGTTCACTCCATCTGTACACGTTCCTCCGTTCTGACAGGGATTTGAAGCACACTCATTTATATCTACGAAAGAAATAGAGTTGTTTGTTAGCTTGGCTTCATGGTGTTTGCCAAGGTTTCATAACTACCTAGCTACCCACTTGCTTGACAGTTTTTCCCAGAGTATCCTGCTACACAAGAACACGTGTAGCTGTTCACTCGATCTGTACATCTTCCTCCATTCTGGCATGGATTTGAGGCACACTCGTTTATGTCTGCAAAAGTAATGTCGTTTAAATTAATTGTAAGCGTGTCTCCATGTTAATTGTTAAGGATAATCTGAATAGGGATTTGGCAAACACTCGTTTTTATGTAAAAAAGTAATGATATTAGTTGTTTGCTTTGTTCCATATGATGTTTGTTATGGGTTATTAGGCTTCGATTTCAGAACTAAACTAACTAGTTACTCACTTGTTTGACAGTTTTTCCCAGAATATCCTGCCACACAAAAACACGTGTAGCTGTTCACTCGATCTGTACATCTTCCTCCATTTTGGCATGGATTTGAGGCGCACTCATTTATGTCTACAACGTAATGTAGTTTAGTTGTTAGCTTCTATCCATATTATTTGTTAAGGATAATCTGAACAGGGAACTGGGAAACACTCGCTTTTATTTAAAAACGTAATGGGAATGGTTGTTTGCTTTGCTTTATATGATGTTTTTTATGAGTGATTTGGCTTCAGAGCTAAAACATATAACTACTCATTTGTTTGACAATTTTTCCCAGATTATCTTGTAACACATAAACACGTGTAGCTGTTCATTCGATCTGTACATCTTCCTCCATTCTGGCATGGATTTCAAGCACATTCGGTAATGTCTACAAAAGTAATGTAGTTTAGTTGTTAGCTTCTATCCATGTTATTTCTTAAGGATAATCTGAAAAGCGATTTAGGAATTACGCGCTTTTATTTAAAAACGTAATGGGAATGGTTGTTTGCTTTGCTTTATATGATGTTTGTTATAGGTGATTTGGCTTCAGAACTAAAATAAGTAACTACTCACTTGTTTGACAGTTACTCCCAGCGTATCCCGCCAAACAAGAACACGTGTAGCTGTTCACTCGATCTGTACATCTTCCTCCATTGTGGCATGGATTTGAGGCACATTCGTTTATGTCTAGAAAGTAATGTAGTTTAGTTGTTAGCCTGTATCCGTGTTATTTGGGAGAGATAATCTGAACAGCGATATAGGAATTACTCGTATTTATCTAAAAACGTAATGGGAATGGCTGTTTGCTTTGCTTTATAATATAATGATGTTTGTTATGGGTGATTTGGCTTCAGAACTAAAATAAGTAACTTCTCACTTGTTTGACAGTTACTCCCAGCGTATCCCGCCAAACAAGAACACGTGTAACTGTTCACTCGATCTGTACATCTTCCTCCATTCAGGCATGGATTTGAGGCACATTCGTTTGTGTCTACAAACGTAATGTAGTTTAGTTGTTAGCTTGTATCCATATTAATTGTTAAGGATAATCTGAACAGGAATTTAGGAATTGCTCGCTTTTATTTAAAAACGTAATGGGAATGGTTGTTTGATTTGCTTTATATGATGTTTGTTATGGGTGATTTGGCTTCAGAACTAAAATAAGTAACTACTTACTTGTTTGACAGTTAGTCCCAGTATATCCAGCAAAACAAGAACACGTGTAACTGTTCACTCCATCTGTACATCTTCCTCCATTCTGGCAAGGATAGGAGTCGCATTCGTTTATGCGGTCTAGAAAATAAGTAGGTAAAACGTTTGTTTGCTTCCATATTGGCAAAAGCATCAATCTGAATAGGTGTACGGTTTAGGCCAGTTAAAGGCGGTATCCGCAATTGCCAAAAGCTGACTTTTTCGGACTTGATTTTGTTCAGGATTGTCGTTTTATTTTTCAATCCGTAGCTTAAGTTATCAATTAGCGGATATTTTTTTTTTATATGTAGTTGGGTATAAGTTACAGCATTTGAGCATGGATGGGCAGTTGGCACAATGCGTGGTCGGTTTATTCACTGCTCACTACATCACAATGACGAATCCCAAAATTTAGCAAACTTTTGAGATATGTGGTGAGATATGTTCTAGGCACAAGACGAGCAAAATAATTCAAGAATATTTAAATAATGCAAATAATTTAGCACCATATTGACAACAGGCCCGTACGCATGGGCCGAGGAGGAAGGTAGGGGGGAGAGAGTGGGGATTTTTTAATTGACTCGCAGTCCATTCGTCCTCGAGGTCTAATTGTTAAATACTACAATGCATTTGAAAGTGAATGAAGTATCAGTGTCTCTGAAATTTTTCCGGTAAACATTGATATGACTGGTGCAATTTCATTCGCCATGATAATGTTAACGTCATCACTCGCATTTCAAGCTGCCTTACACGGGTTATTCCTCTAGTATAGTAAAAAAATTAAACGTATTAACCGCCTAGTTAGATTCTAATATTGTAAAAACCAAAAACTTAAAATTGTTTTCACTTCATTTAAAATAGGCTCATGTTCGAGTGCAAAAGACCATATCCCTAGAGGATTACTTTCAAGTGTTCTTTATACATTCTCGTGTGCAGGATGTAATGCCAGTTATATGTATCTGTGAGACAATTCGTCACCTCTCCACACGCGTGAATGAACATCTCACTAGTCCTCACACATCTACAAGCTTCTTTCCGAGTCACTAAATTGCCGTTCATTAAGCTCTCCTCACAGTTTCATAATCCTAGATCAGGCTTCTACTGAATATGAATTAAGAATCAAGGAAGATATATACATTCAACTAGATAAACCATCTCTGTTACCACTAATACTTAATTACTGTTAGTGTTGTATCACTCTCTCTACACTAAAGATGATATGTGTAACGGCATGTCTGTGTTTAAACTCAAACGTGTCGTGTATTCCTTAAACATGTATTAATCTTTTAGAAATAATTTGGTATAATCAAAAATTACACCCACTAAGACAAATGAACTACAAAGCAATAACCCATGAGGTCGTAGACCAAATGGACTATTCAAACTCGTAATGCAGGAGATCGAGAGGTGTAATTGTTTTAGTATAAACATACTAATGGGTCAAAAAAGGATTTACAAATTAAATCATTGATAAAATCCTCGGATATCATAACAAAAAGGGGGTCATTACGGTTTTGAGCCGCCATCGTTTTTCTACTAGAAGACTATCACAAATACACCTCTAGTAGAATAGCCAATCAGAATGAGAATGCGTGTTTGACCGTTAGTAGGTTTATACGAATAGCGTTTACTCACTAAATGCTTTAATAGTTGTACATTTCGGTCTTTTTGAATTGTTGTTGTCTTACCACATATGACGCCGGCATCCTCACTATGGCTGCAATCATGTACACCCCAGCCCCGATGTTGGCATAGAGCGATGTTTGTTTCCTGACCGGCACAGCGGACGTCATCCAACCAAATCTGTCCTGAACCCTGGCCAAATCGTGCACTTCCAGGAGCCGAGATTGCACCTGGAAAGCCCAGCATTCTGCAAACTACTTTGGCGTCGTTGATGTCCCATGAGTCATCGCAAACCGTTCCCCAAACATTGTTGTTGTTTATTTCCACTCTTCCTTCATGTGATGAACGACTACCACGTAATCGTGCTTTACATATAGGGAATAAAAACAAGTATCTTACTCTGAGTTAATATAGTAAAGGTTTGAGTTGTTTGTGAATTGTGCATGTCTGCAATTCCGTCGTGCAAAAATCTCGACTGCTAGATTAACTATATTATTGTAAAGCGCTAATTGATTAAAAAATGAATGCTCTGTCATTAAACATATAAAATTTCCTGCATCATGAAACAATCAAAAAAATTATTTCTATACACGAATCTAAATTTGAAAGTTGAAAAACCTTCTCTAGTCCGACATATGACGCCGGCATCCTCACTATGGCCGCAATTATGTACACCCCAGCCCTGATATTGGCATAGAGCGATGTTTGTTTCCTGACCGGCACAGCGGACGTCATCCAACCAAATCTGTCCTGAACCTTGGCCAAATCGCGCACTTCCAGGAGCCGAGATTGCCCCTGGAAAACCCAGCATTCTGCAAACTACTTTGGCGTCGTTGATGTCCCATGAGTCATCGCAAACCGTTCCCCAAACATTGTTGTAGTATATTTCCACTCTTCCTTCATGAGGTAAGCGACCACCACGTAATCGTGCTTTACAGAGAGGGGATGAAAAAACAATTAGTATCTCACTTTTGAGTTGTTTGTGAATTGCACATGTCTTCTATTCCTTCCTACAAAAATCTGAAAAAAAAAAAAACTTGTAAGTCTTGTTAATTGGGCTATTGTGTTCGTGGTAATAAACTTCTTTACTTTTCTTCTTTCCACTTACTCTTGTCTCTATGATAGCGTTTCGACAGTCCTGCCCTCTTCAGATCATCGACAGTCCTGCCCTCTTCAGATAATCTGAAAAGGGCAGGACTGCCGAAACGTTATCATCAAGAACACAAACAGAGACATAGAGACAAGGGTAAGTGGAAAGAAGAAAAGTAAAGATACAAAAATCTGCTCCAGATTAACTATATTGTAAAGCGCTAAATGATTAAGAAATCAATGCTCTGTCATTAAACATATAAAAATTCCTGCATAATGAAACAATCAAAATAAAATTATTCCTATACACGAATCTAAATTTGAAAGTTGAAAAACCTTTCTTCCGACGGAAGATCAGGCTAATCTTATTTACGTATTGTACGGGAGACCCGGAATTATGAACCGTGACCTGGGTTATCAGCTTTTCACAGCTGTCCTCAAACTTTTCTCGTCCCTAAAACATTAGATTATAAAAAAGTTCAAACAAAGATTTTACATGCTTATAGGGAAATTGAAGTTTTAATGAATCATGAGTCAATGAGAAAAAGCACCGGTAATCCCAACCTTAACCCAACTCTATAGCTAACTCCAACGCTAACACTAAAGCCAACCCTAACCATAAACCCAACCCTATTCAAAACCATAAAAGTAACTCTAATTCAAACCATAAACCCAACCTTGATCCAAACCATAAACCCAACCTTGATCCAAACTATAAACCCAATCCTAATCTAAACCATAAACCCAATCCTAATCCAAACCATCAACCCAACCCTAATCCAAACCATCAACCCAACACTAATCCAAACCATAAACCTAACCCTAATCCAAACCATAAACCCAATCCTAATCCAAACCATAAACCTAACCCTAATTCAAACCATAAACCCAACCTTGATCCAAACCATAAACCCAATCCTAATCCAAACCATAAACCTAACCCAAATCCAAACCATCAACCTAACCCAAATCCTAAACTTAGACATTTAAGTGTTAATTTTTTTTATTTTGTTTATAATTAAAAAAATACGCTATGGTAAAAGTTCCTGTTGACGACATGATCTCGTTTGTTACTTCCCTGTTTATTTTTCGTTCTTTATGTGAGCCCGACTTAAAAGTCTTTTTGTTGCCACTTAAACGGACTATAGATTTACGGACTGATTAAATAAAATAATTTAAATAAGCCATTTCACATTATTTGGATTTTTTGTTTACGGTATAAACATGAGGAAAGTATAACAATGTATAGCTGTTTTGTTTCACATAACATCATATAGAATTGTGAAAAAAATTGTTTCAAATATGCTCCATTTGTATTAAACATTCGCATTTATTTGCATAATCAGTTCTACTTGCAGTAGCCACATGCGCTAAAGTGCCTATTTTATAAATTTACTTTGGTACTTCGGTGCTAGTCATATATTAAAAGATGTAACCATATAAGGTTTTGTTTGTTTTCACACTTTAACTCTCGGAAGTCCAAGCTCTTGATCGTTACAAATACAAAGGATGGAAAGTTAATTAGCTTATGCAGAAAAGAAGGTCGCCCAATGATTCAAATGTTGGCAGGGCCGCCAATAGAACCTGGGACCTTGTGGGTAAGTTGTGCAGGAGTGAATATCTGTTTTGATGTCATTGTTTACAATCTGCATTCAACTTTAAGTAAAGTCTTTAATCTGTAGATGATATTTTTCAGAAGATATCAATGTCCTAAAAATTCTAATGTTAATGAGCCATGTATTTTTTGTAAAACCTTCATGCATTGTATTCTTACAGGAATTGTATTTTAAAACATACCAGCCATACTGAGCCATACATCATGCCAGGCAAAAGTTAAAAAAAAGCGATTTGAAAACTTGTATATTTTGACCCAAAAATTGTTATACACTAATCAGTTGTTTCCCCCACCCCCCGACCCCCGGGGAAATTACATTTTAAATGTTGGAAAGTAGGTGTATTTGCCCTGGGGACTAGAGCTGACACAGATATGTAACTCCCCTACCCCTCTGTTTCTGAAAGGCAATTGGTTCAAGAGGGGAGTCATTAAGGAAATGGTGAAAATGCAGGCACAATATCACAGACATTTTTGTAACAATCCAATGGTCAAGTGATAAACTGCAAAACATACAGTACGTAACATTAAACACGGAGTGCCGGGTGAACAAGGAACGAAACAAACTCAAAAAAACTGAACAGAAACAAGGATCTTTAATACCACCAATAATAATAAATATCAATACATTTTTGGACAGTGACCTCGTGTACTGGTAACAAAATTAAACAAGATATCTGATGGGCTGAATAGGGTTGGGGCAAGCTTTATATTCTTTTTGATTGGTTGAAACGATCTGATACTGACGTCAGTCGGTACACCACTCGGACAGTGCCCATTTTCGCTTTCTTCTTATTACACGGGCTAACTGTGGTAGGCCGAGTTTAGGATTACCTTTTTCTATCTATCTGTCATGCCGCGTTTGGGAAAATTACCCAGAAGTCCTTGCGTATAGCTTTGACGATAAGGCTACGCAAAAGGTTTTCAAACCAAGTTTTTTAAAGACCGAGAAGAGTTTCAAGTTTTCTGAAAGATATCGTCCAACTTCATTCGTTCAATTGCATAAACTGTCATTTGAAGTGCTCAAAATAGATCACTGAACAAATTGAAAAAAAGTTTACATTTAGGGCTTCTAAAAACGAAACTACTGGGGCTATTTGGTTGAAATTTAAACTGAAGCTAGTCCAAACCTTTATTTAAACTTGACTCATGATCATTTGATGAAAATTAAAAGATATAATCAACCGATTTTAATTTAATAAAATTCACTCAATTTTAGAACCAAAACATTGACTTTCAAGGCTCATAACGCCCAAACTACTGGGGATAGAAGGTTGACATTTGTCATGAAGGTAATCCAAACATTTATCTGAACTTGGCTCAGGGCCATTTGGATGGGACCATTCCATGGGAAAAAGTGCCAACTACCCCTTCACGACTCAAAGAAAAATCGAAAACCCGCATCTGCCAGATGGCACCAAAAAGACCCATCGGTCTTGTCTTGTCTTTTGGGGGGACAAATCTAAAAAAAAAGGAAGATAAAAAAAAAGAACTTGAAAGGATTTGAACCTGGGTCCCGTTACGTTATCACCGCAACGCCAGTATATTTATTAAAATCTAGTTATATGGTTTTTATTAATAGTCGGTATATACTTTTTATTGATTGTCCGTAAATAATTGTAATGACTCTAATTAACTCTTTTATATGTAATTAGAAATTGTCTAAATTACATTTTACAATTTAAAAAGAAAAAAAAAAGGAAAAGAGAAAAAAAAAAGAATTTGACAGGATTCGAACCCGGGCTCCGGTACTCCATAGACTTCAGCGTTCCCACTATCTTAAATATCACTGCAATAATCAACCCACAACTCAACTTTAATAAATTCACGCAATTTTAGAACCAAAATATTGAGTCTCAAGGATTAAAGCACTCAAACTACTGGGGCTAGAAGGTTGAGATTTGACATGAAGGTATAGCCCAAACATTTATCTGAACTTGGGTCGGGGTCATTTGGACGGGACCATTCCATGGGAAAAAGTGCCCAACTTCTCCCGTCGAGACTCAAAGAAAAATGGAAACCCCATCATCTGCCAGAGGGCCCCAAAAAGACCCATTGGTTTGTCATCTCTTTTGGGGGGATAAGTACTAAAATGGAATGAATAAATCACACTAACAATAGTGTCATATTACAAAAGAAATGAAAATAGCCCAAAACATTACTGAAATGTAGTGATGGAGGTAAATACAAATAAATAATTATATAGATACTTTGATAATACAAATAATTTGAAACTATTACAAATAACTTTGATAATATAGATAATTTGAAACTTACAAATAAAGGAATTATATAGATAGTTTCAAATTATCTATATTATCAAGTATCTTTATAATTCCTTTGTTTGTATTTGCCTCCATCACTATTGTCATTGTAATTTATTCACTACATTTCAGTACTTTTTTGAGCTATTTTCATTTCTTTGTAAGATGACACTATTGTCAGTGTAATTTATTTATTCCATTCTAGTATTTATATTGAGTGAATTACATTTTTTGTAACACTGAAGATGACACTAGAAGTGTCGAAACATGTTTGTCAAACTTAGAAGTGTTGTGTGTTTACTTAGATCAGTCTCTCGAAACTGAAACAACACCTATACAGAATTTGAAGAAAACAATAGAAGGTCACGATTCTGGTCAAGCATGATAGAAATTCAATGCCTTACTTCCATACAGTTAATCGGCCCATGTAAGGTAATCCAAGAGAGCCTTGGATATCGTGAATTCCGCACTGTGGATTCCGGATTCGAAGATCCAAAAGTGGCTGGATTCCGGATTCAAAGTCCTGGATTCCAGATTCCACAGGCTAAAATTCTCGGATCCCGGATTCCGGATTACCTTACATGGGGCAAAGTTAATATTTGTACGCAAATGAGTTTCAAATGTTATAAAGCAACAGCTACATAAAAATGATTTTTAAAGATTGAATGCTTAATAGCCAGCTGCCAGAAGTATTAACACGAAATTTTACGAAAAAAAACCGCACAATCTTACCTTTTTCACATATCCCGACGTCGTATTTAATTCTGTTGCATATGTGAGAATACTCGTTACCTTTGCGCCTCGTTTCTTCCAAGCCCCAGGCCTCGACAAATTTTCCCATATTTCCCCCCATACATGCCCCCAGGGGGTAGGCGAGTGGACCGAAAATCCTGTAATTTCCCAACACCCCAGAGAAAAATCATAATCGTAATTCTCGTGTAATTGCCCTAGTAATTCCACCATAAGTCCCCACTATCCCCGGGGGTCAGGGGGTGGGGGAAACAACTGACTAGTGCATTAGATTATGTTAAATTTTCATGACTTTTATTAGCCGTTGCATTATAAAGGTCTTGGGAATATCTTGAACGTACTAGTGCTATGAATAACAAACTATTAGCGGTGGTAAACATCATAACGCATACTTGAAAAAAACATTTTTATTATCAATAAGTTAGTGATTCTGTTTACTTAACTCAAATTTTTTTTTAAAGGTCACCTGTGAAGATATATGGACTTAATACGGACTTTAAGTAATAAACATTTTTAATTTCAAGTGTGCGTTTTTATGTGATGTTTGTCACCGCTGTTTGTTTGTTATTCTAGTTGAGAAATGAAAGCTTTCTTCGCAATTTCTCAAATTGGCAGCAGAATGAAGAGTTAGGGTTTTGTGCAAGATGTGATAACAATGAAAAACGCGCAGTTCAATGTAATAGGCATGATATCAATAACAGTGTAAACACTCATTATCTCTTAACATGAATGAGATATGCCATGGCGTGCTTCTATAAGGAGAGGTGGGGCGACGATTCTACACGTGATCACCAGATTCTATTATGGATAAAAACAAGCTACGTAAGGAGACTTTATATTTTAGGGATGTCTATGTAAAAAAATCTGTCTTTTTAATTCGATGGCGCTTTGCTATCAAAAGAGGTGTAAGAGAAACGCTTTTATTAACATAAACGTCATCATCATTTTAGGATCTGCATGCATGCACGTACAATGAATAACCAATTGGTGCGACAACAGTGTTATCAGAAAGTTAGATACAAACTACAGTCATCTACCTACGAGATCTTCTTATGTTTCAACTTTGAAAACTCATAAGCTTGTACACTTGTCTTATAGTTTGTATTTTAAAATAGAAACACACAAACTATGGCTCATCTTTTTATTTTAAGATCATGGTGGTTGAGTTCAGTTTAAAAGTTGAAAGTTTATCTCGACTGCGCATGTTTATCGTGCACGAAGTGCCAGGTACAGCTAGCTTCTATCAAGTGTCAAGTTTACCATTGTCTGATGAGGGCACAAGAGAACTGAGAAGTGCTTTTGATAGCCATTACCCTTAGATCAAGGTTTTTGTTTCTCTTTTTTACAAACACTTTTTAGTTTACATCAAAATATAATGAACTGTCCTGAAATACAATTGCATCTGTATAGCAATCGCAATTCATAAAAAAATCTTAAAATTTTTAGATTTATATATTATTACATTTTTCATCATTCTTTTTAAAAGAGTGATACAAGTTCACAATAAAATGTTCTTTTTCTAACAAAATACTTAGTAGAGAGAAATGTTTGAGTTCTGCTTTAGCGCTGAACATCGTAAAATTCACAGATGAGAGCCGGAACAATTTGCAACATATATGGCTCTTTTTGCGGTTTGGCAGCTTTTGACACAAATACATTTACTTCAGTTTTATCTTTTAAGCACTTAAAACACATTTATCCCTCGCATATTGAAAACGATTTTTGACTCTTTTTACAATCCTCAGCCATTTTGATTTTAAAATTGCTAGGTCGGACAAACCAAGAAAAAAAAATATTAGTATACTTCGAAAATCAATGAAACACTATGGAAAAACAATTGGTATGATATTGTTTTCATAGGAGAAAATAAAATAAAAAAAAGATAAATTACAGTGTAAGAAACCCGGGCTAAAAGTGATGATATCGAACAATATCAGCTCAGATATCGAACATCATGGTACGCAATCAAGGGAGATCGATAAAAATTTATACTAATCCATAAGCCGTTCAAGATTTCTTCTTTTACACGAGAACATTAATCCTCCAAAAGCAAAAATGTTAGTTTCCAAAAGACAAGAAAATCAAACGGATTTGCAAATTAATAATTGTAATTTTGCTAAAAAAAATTGTGTAGCCATGTAGTCAATCATTTTTCAATTTGTTTTAAAATGACTACAGACCTTGGTTCTTATAGGCGTGTTTAAAAGTTTCAGGCAACTAGAAAAACCAATATCATTTATAATGCCGGTACCAGTTATACAATAAAACTAACAGTTTTATATGCAGTAGATATGCAACAGCTTTAGACACATCATTACAAACTTTTACTGTATCATTTACTTACCCGATTGCCCCGTGCAGGTTGGAAAAAGGAGAAAAAAAACTAAAAGCGAGGCAAACATTGTATTGGTGTGTTTTCTCTTCAATAAAAACCTTCCTTGATTAGTTTAACAATTTTTAACGAAAATCGCTGTTCCTTATTTGCTTAGCTGCATGCTCCGAGTTACTATCTTACGGAATCGGTTTGACACTGATACAGCCCCCACAAACTGGTGCATTAGTTTTTGTGGGAGAGGTTTTACCCAAATTCAGGACAAGCCCGAACAAGAATTTCTGAAACACAATCAGAATTACCTTTTATATTTATGCCTCATGCATCGGCAAATTATCAAAGAACACTTTAAAAAAATTCCGGGACTTGCTAAGGCAGATGTCGTCGACTCCGAATAATGGTGGAAATTCCTTTAAAAGTAACCTGGAATTAGAAGAAGGTTTTAAAAAGATCTTCAAGAGCACATCAAGTCTCCTTTAAAAACATCATCCTTTCTAAGAAAACAACCACAAGAACCTGAGAACTAAAAGTATATTACACTAATTTTGTAAATCTGCTTTTTAGCTAGTAAGTAAACATGCAGACATGCAAAGTATTTTCTGACTTTTTGCGTGATCTTAGATAAATGACTGATTTCAAATTGATACTATAAAGTAAATGGTCAAGATTTGTTTTTACTCATATTTTTTCAAATTGGTCTTATAAAATCAACTATAGCCAAACCCTCTGTCGAGAAACTAACCTTCGAAACGTCACTAAGATTCTCACAGCTTCTACAGGACATGCATATTATTCTAATTTCCGCCCTCCGTTTTCTCACAGTCCCTCCATTCAAATAGAAACCACCTTAAAGCACCACAGAACAATAACAAAATACAACAACTCGAGGATATTGAGGAATTTCCTAACGTTGATTTCATTTCTAGAACGTTTTGAAGACA
>JAOBAY020031107.1:0-14279 GCA_025331085.2 Zoanthus sociatus | reverse complement strand
TCTGCATTCAGCTTGTATCCACGATTACAGCTACATGAATAGCTCCCCGGGTGGTTATGGCATATGTGAGAACACCCGCCTTTATTACTTTGGCACTCATTAATATCTGTTGAGTTTAAGTTTGTTAAAATAGCAATTAATACAATGCATTACAATAATACAATAAACCCTTATTTCAACACGATAACCGCTAAAGCTACTAGCTTGTGGGGTCGTGCATAAAATTAAAAATAAAATAAAATAACTAAAGATGTTTTCTAATCGCTAATTGTTGAACATGATGGATAACAGCTATGTTAACTTTTAAATTTCCCGGTCGGTACAAATTAAGTCTGACATAGTATGTATATTATTTACCTGTACATCCGTGTTTATCTGCATTCAGCTTGTATCCACGATTACAGCTACATGAATAGCTCCCCGGGTGGTTATGGCATATGTGAGAACACCCACCGTTATTACTTCGGCACTCATCAATATCTGTTGAGTTTATGTTTGTTAAAATAGCAATTAATACAATGCATTACAATAATACAATAAACCTTTATTTCAACACGATAACGCTAAAGCTACTAGCCTGTGGGGTCGTGCATAAAATTAAAAATAAAATAAAATAACTAAAAGATGTTTTCTAAACGCTAATTGTTGAACAAGATGGATAACAGCTGTATTAACTTTTTAAATTTCCCGGTCGGTACAAATTAAGTCTGATATAATATGTATATTATTTACCTGTACATCCGTGTTCATCTGCATTCAGCTTGTATCCACGATTACAGCTACATGAATAGCTCCCCGGGTGGTTATGGCATCTGTGAGAACACCCACCGTTATTACTTTGGCATTCATCAATATCTGTTGAGATTAAGTTTGTTATTAAAACAAACGAAAGTTGAAAGTCACTACGCGAGTTCTGGATCACCTAACCGCAAGTAAAGAAGACCTACAAAATAGAATGTTCATGACGATAATGCGGATTCTCTTGATTCCAGTGGGAATGGCAAGGCTTCAATTGAACCTTCTCCACCAAGCCCCAAGTAAAACTTTGTGCTGATGTTACAATTATCTGAAGTGTTCCAATATTAATCTGTTGTTGCGCATGTCACCTTGCGAGTTCTGAAACATCTAACCACATATACAGTAAGACCTAAAAGACAGTTGAAAGATTGTCCTTTTTATACGAGCTATAGCGCGCTCTTTGCATAATCTTTAAGTTTAGAATATATGACAAATCTAGTAAAGTAAAATAACAGCAAAAAACATAAGCTTAAGGATAAGGTTAAAATGACACCCGCACGGAAACAAACTGGTGACTCCCGCCTATATTGTAGCTTACATGACGTTCTAGTTATCTGCTTGAGACTACCGCTGAGAAGTAGATTTAGGGCAGCCATCTTGGATTGCAAAACTGTTCGATCTTTCAACTACTATTAGAGTTAAGGTTATTATAAGTTTATGAATCTTTTACTATGTTATTATTCTTGGCTCATTGAAAGTTGATTATCATAGCAATGGTATTTTCATTGTGATTATTTAGCTGTATTCTCATTTGAGTCGTGTTATTGTAGATCACATTCATCGTTGTCAGAATAAAATCTTGCATCGAGGAGTCCACATGCTTCATGATAGTGAAGAATAGACTATGAACAATGCTGGTAGACTAACTATAATCAAAACAATACAAAAAATGATCACGTTAATGTTGGTAAGATCGTAAGCAAAGTAGTCGTTTTGAGTGTTTTTGTTTTCAGCTAACTTCAACATGGTGTCTGTTTGCTAATGATCTTCGCTCAACCTTAAAAGCTTCTGTACATGCGGCGACCGCAAAATGCAGACCACAAAGTGCAGATGAACGACAAAATGCAGACTACAAAATGCAGACCAGAAAAAAAATACAAATATAGAAGATAATAACTAATGAATCTTATTGTAGAACAGTAAACGTTGTTTTTACCGATTTAGCTAACAAATAAAGTACTACCTTTCCTACTCCAATTCCATTGTTTATTGGAACTACGTTTATTCCTAGTCTTATCATTTACATATTCTTCAATTTCAGCAACTTTTTTCGGACTATTGATCTATGGCTCTAGTGATCTATGAATCTATGTATGTACATAGTTCTAGTACATAGATGAGATCGTAGTGCATAGTTCATCATTTTTATTACAAACGGCATGGTGCATGTGTGTGACGTCAGTTAAGAGGTTCTTACACCGAGGATAACCCGAAATTAGCGATAAATAAAATCGGAACTGCCAAACTTATCTTGATAGAAATTTAATTGAGTAGCGGGATGAAGAGGAGTAAGCCTTCTTAATAAATAAACATAAAACAGCACTAAAATTATGTGAAGTTTCACCCTGAAACTCTGAGATCAACTGATCAAAATGAAATTATGCACATTTGTCATTTTAAAACTCAGTTACTGATTTAGACTCGAGGTTTGATTTTACTGTTCTTTTCTCACTTTAGTTCTTCTCGCAACTCTTGTTAAATATCCTAATTCTAAGATAAAGAACTTTGTGATTGATTTTCATTGAAAATTGGTCGTTTACAGTCTCTATCCTAAAAACTCCAACATAATCTTCAATGAGCGCCCCACACGCAATCGCTACCCACAAAGTCAATTTAACTGATAATACGTATCGCTGGTCTAAAGAAATGTTCCAGATGAGGAGAAACGCACAGTATGAGAAAGTTACTTCAAAATTTGAACTTTTGGGCAGAAAAGTCAATCATTTTTCGAACAAATGAGACAAAACCTGGCCAACTTGTAGCTTACGCAGTGCTGAAAAATGTGTAGAGCTCAACAGCAAAAGGTAGATATAATTTTCGTGAATTAATTTTATCTGCTCAAACTAGTCTTCAAAACTTTGCATGTCATTTTTAAGTGCCTACAAATAAAATCAGACAAGGGCTACATACAAAATCTTTCGATTTGGCTGGAGAATTAATTGTAAATCTAGGATTATTTTAAAGCGTTTTTACAATCTCTAAAGTTCAAATGGTTAAGACTTCACAAAGTTTCATAACTTGAAACTATTAGCGAAGCATTTAATTACCAATCATTGTGTTAATTCAAAATATTCGAAGAAAATCAAGTGTCAAATTTTCGGTTTGTTTGCGGCCCATTTGTGCCGAAAATGGCTGGGTCAATGGGAAGTTAGAATATACATGAGTCTGAAATTTTGCGCCGTATTTGTGGTGAAAACACATTTAAAAACAAAGGCCGAAAATCGCTGGACTTAAGTTTTTTTTAAGCAGTACTGAAAAATATGGACTGCCGGACGTTTAGTAATTTGAAGACCATGTCCGGCTGCCGGACGTATATATAGTCACTGCGATTAATTAAATATCACCTGTAGTATGTTTTCTAACATCAGACAAGCACACACACACTGATGTCATTGACTCAAGTCAACTAATCGACTGAGAGCCCTATACAACAAAATAGTGTCTCCCAGTTCCTGTTTGTAAAGTAGTCTAGCCGATAGCAACATAAACTACATTTACAGTGCGGCATTGGTCGATGGACAGGGCTACTAACTCTTGGTTCCAAACATATCTCAAACTCAACTCATCCTCTATAAACTCCGTGATTATCACAACTTAGACAACCGCACACACAAGTTAACACTAATAGCCTAAAGGCTTGGCAATTTTACAATTGGCCATGGTGTAAAACACCAAAAAGCTACCGTCATATACACACACCGGTTTATCTCGATTTTAATTGTAAAGCTTTGTGAGCACAAAGAATCATTTGTACCTGGTGACAATTCTGCAATTTACCTTATGAATGTTGAAGACCTCTTTCAAATTTGCCTACTGGCACTCCTCCAGGAGTTTAGAAAGCTACAATTCAGAAAAGAAATCGGTTACATTTAATATACTTTAGTTCCTGTTTCTCAGCGGTTTTATGCGTGTTAAACCATTCTGTAAGCTTATATATAATTATTACTGACAGTGTGGAGTCTGAACCTCTCAGATTCTCGTGTCCAAGGATATTTAGCATTTGATTTAATGCCGATCGATTGTAAATGGTCACTGATTATATTCACCATTTGTTCCTATGCGTGATATTTTAACTACAAAGTGAAAGACTGAATCTCTCTTTTTGAATTTCGCGTGAAATCGAAAAATCGACGGAACCAACAAAGAAACTGCAACATTCCAGTTACAATATTAAAAAAACTTCTGTTAATAAATACTTTTTACTAACCTCCTTATCCATACTCTGCGAATTCGCAATAACACCTTGTGAAGATACACACTAGAACACGCTCATAGAGAAGGAATTCTAAATGGAACATAAGTTGGCGTGGAAAGGGAGCAAGGGACTGGGAATGATGTCTGAAGTCTGAAATCTGAAGTATGAAGTCTGAAGTCCCTCCTCAGCCATCGTAGTGACAGACTCGGGACAGATCGATTTATGTCTTTGACAGAGAATCCAAATGTTGGCAATTAAGGCCTGATTTTTTTTTATTCTATGCAACTTACGGCCAGCATCTATAGTGTATGAAATGAGAATGAATTCTAATTAAGCAGAGCAAGATGTCGCTCCAAATTATGACTTTATCAATCTTTATCAATCTATAATGCGCTCGCATTAAGAGTACGCAAAAACTCGACTATTAGTGTAAAATGTCGTAAAATTTGCAAGCTCGAAAACAGCTGATGTGAATATCACGAGTTTCGAAAAAATATTAATCGTAAGTTCAGCCTTGCAGCTTTTTCTAAGAAGGTTGCTTTTCTATTTCATAAACTGCTTTTTGGTCTCATCATTTGATCTCATCTGGAGTTCCCATCCTCTAATCAAACATTAGTTATCAATGAAAGCAGCTTACACTAGAATTTTGGAGCTAATGATCCAAAAATTATTTACTCTGTTTTTCGGCATCCTTTCAACCTCAACGTGGGTGGTATAAAAACAAACTTTAAAGTCCAAAGTGCTGATTGTCTTGAATCAAACAAGCTCTTGTAGTCTTGAAGATACGCAGTTTTATTGAGGTTGGAAGTCCTTTTAATTCCTGTATTTTGTCATACAGTAGTTTCTTTCGCATATCTTTCACTCCGTTTTTGGCATTGAGTAAAAGGAGCGTGGGCTTTTGGAAGAAGGTTGTGGTATTTAAAACAAACAATTTTTCGAGCATGTGAGACCCAGCCATCATTCCTACTTTCAATCAAGATATGTCGCTATTTGGTGGATTGTCAACTCCAGATCAAGATTTAATTTCTTCAATCTCAAATGAAACTGAAGCCGAATTAGCCGATGACTTGCCATATTTTAAATTTAAAGATTTGATAAACAAACACGAAATAGGTCGCGGTGGCTTTTCGACAGTGTTTACCGCACAGTTAACGTCTGGTGGTCAAAAAATTGCGGTCAAAAAGTTCCTTGATATTGAGGTTGAAGCGAGGAAAAAACTTGTTAGAGAGTCTTGTTCATCCAAACATTAGAGAGTTCAAGGGTATCTGTAGTGACCAATATGCTATCCTTCTGGAGAATGTTTATTTCGATTTTATACCATTTGGTATAAATGCCATGGCGAACTGTCTAGCAGATCTTCTTTGCCAGTTTGACAAAAACGATTGCACGCAGATAGATCAACACAAGTGTTTTACCATGTACTGATGTAGCTAACGACATGGCATCCGGACTGCAATATTTTCACGGCAAAGGTATTACCCACAGAGATTTGAAACCAGCCAACGTTTTAGTCTCGAACCAACACTACTCCCAGTTGGATGATCTTGGTGAAATTGAACGGATCTCCACTAAAAAGCCTTTAGTTTACAAACTCACCGATTTTGGGGAAAGTAGATCACAGGACATTCAAACATGCACTTTTCTTTTGTCGAAGACAAGTCGAGTAAACAGAGGGACTCCAGTTTTTATGGCCCAAAAAATTCTAATTAATGATTCCCAATTGTCCATAGCATCATTTGAGGACTTGAAAAGAGTTGATATGTGGGCTTATGGAATGGTTTTGTTCAATTTAATAAATCTTGGTCTGAAACACCCCTTTCAGATTAACATACAGAATGAAGTGGCTGGCTTAACTCATTTGAAGTTGCTGAGAAAGTTTGTTACATCAAGAGAAAAACCTGTAAAGCAACCAAAATACGGGGCGTAAGAGACGTTAGAGCGAGGCTCCCTTTTAATAATTATTCATTTATTGTTTATTTTATCAATTCTGATTCGTTGTTTCGTTTGATTGTAATTTAACACTTTGTACTTAACAACATGAGATATTAGTTAATCTTAGTTAGTCTGTGGATAGTGTCTGAAACGTGTACAATGAAGTATAAAATCTGTGAAATCGGGAACCCCCCTTGGCTATTCAGGGGCAAGCGGGAACCGATATGTGAGTACCAGCTTTTTACTATAATTATTATTAGTGTTTTCTATAGTTTATTAGAGTTTTTGTGCCACGAAACTTTTTCTTTACGAACATTATTAGGTTTTATATCACTTTTATTGATTTGCGTTATTCTGAATTGTTGCATTATTTGAATCATAATAGTTATCTTATACCATTAAGAGTGTCTTAACCTTAAATGTAGTACTCTAAAGTACATATGTTTTAACATGTTTCACGCGACTACGTGGCACCTAGTAGTTTAAGAGTTCTGCTAAGAATTTGTAGTCCTTTACGATTAGTTGTAGTCCTGTTAAAAACCGCGTTTTTATACTTTAGTTGTATACGATTATTTTTGTTAATTTAGCTATGCTCCCACATTGCTTTGTACGTGAGACTTACACTGGCAAAAGAGTACAAATCTAAAGTTATGAATGGAATGTACGGAATGTACGATTATTTTTAGAGTATACGAATTGTGTCATTGTTGTATTTTTTGATAAGTTTCTATAATTGTATTGCATTTCAATTTACGTTCAATTATCATCAATAAATCACAGTGAATCAACTCATCTGGCTCTTTTGTGATTTGCCAATCTTAGTGGACCAGTAAAATATCCCCAGTCGCAAAGTTCATAGCGAGGAATTGTTTAGCCATTTACCCTGTGACAATTTGGCCCTTCAATAGTCGCGGTGAACGGCCGCAGCACAGGGAGAGACAAACCAGTGAATACCAGTGTCTGGCCAAGATATAAGAATCCTACACAACTCTAGAGCCTTCCTTGTGACCAAGTGTCCACGAAGTTATTAACATCCTCGCCAAAGTGCTGCACCAGACAGAAATCCATCTTAGAGTATCCCAGTCGTCATTCATCGAGAGTCTTGATAGAAATAATTTTATTGCCATTGAAAAACAATTAATTGGAATTGGCTCAAGTTTTTCTTCTTCTGAAAAGATGTTAACGGAGCGGTGTTTACGTGAGAACGGAACAAACGCCTGTGCGTATTTTATGTGTAAAGATAGCCGACGATATTTTAACGAGCAGCAATTTATGTAGTTGGGAGGCCATTTCTGAAATATCTGAAAAGGTTATTGTCGATTTCCCTAGGACAATCAACAACTTCAGAAACTTATCAAAACATTGTGACGTTCTTGAAGCTTACGAGATAGTCAGGGATACATGTAACATTCAGTCAAACTACAAATTCTTTGAGAAACTACCTTACTCACACGGAGTCTTTACAACAGAGGGGAAACAAAAGCTTTTAGAAGCTGCCATAAATATAAGGGATGGTACTGATTCGATTGGTTTTTACACATGCGAACCCTACCTAATGCTTTTTGGTTGTTTGATAGGATATTTATCCATTCCGGACACTCACCCTGTCCCCCCTTCAGCTGGTGGAAATTCAACTGGAATAATCACATGTTTTTCAGGAACGGCTACGAAATCTGCACACGCAATTTGTGAAAGGCTATGACAACGACTTCAGTGCTCTGGTGTTAAATCTACTAGTCCTCAGTCACTTTTAGTAATGAGACACCGCAAGAAAAGTGCTTTTAGGTAGTGAACGTTTGTGTTAAAAATGATGGAAATGTTCTTCACCATTTTTGTTAAATGCCGATTTTCTCACAGTTGGATTTTAAACTAAATTGACCGAATTCAATGTGCAGCAACCAAAAACAGTGTCGAAATGTGTTAAGTAGACATAAAGAAACCTCGCATTGTATTGTTGTTGCAAAACAAACAACTAGCAAACAGACCAGATTTTTGTCACTTTTTGCCGCCTTTATCTAGAAATTTAAATTATTGAAAAGAAATAATACAAATTTAGCTCAAACGTTGTTTTGATTAGTTACTAGTAATTTTGAAGATTGTTTGAGAGAAAACTCCAAAGTTGAAGTGACACCACCATGTTACTTTTAAAAAGGTATAACGGGAATCGAGGATTGATTGAGATACAATTCATTTTTCAAAATAAAATCAAACTTTTCGTATCTAAAATTATTAAATTGGAAATGTTTGCCAGGAAATGTAATCTATTACCCCGTTCACACCAAAGCTTAAACATGTTTTAATCTTGTTTTAATAAACTGGTTTTGATAAACTACCGGTTCACACCGTGGGCGCGTGTCATAAAACACGTTTAAAATCGTGTTTAGTAAAACTACCTTGTTGAGGCCGTTTAAATTTTCGTGTTTAACTAACCACATTCAAAATGGCGGCCGTAAAAACACCTCGCGGGAAACATTGGGAAAGCCGAGAGACCGTATTACTCCTTCAAAAGTGGGGAGACGAAAATATTCAAATGAAGTTATTGTCCTGCACGAGAAAGAAGCCTATATGGCAAGAAATTAGCTCATTTTTACGGGCGGCGGGCTACGAGGACAGGGACGAAGATGCCTGCAAAACAAGAATTCACACTTTGGTGAGCGCATATCGCTCGTACAACGATGAATGCTCGAAGACCGGAAACGGAACCCCAAAGAGGAAGCCCGCTTTCTTCGACGAAGTCCAAGAACTACTTTCAGAAAAGCCTTGCACAAAGCCAAAGGTTGTTGTCAGTTCTTCTAAAATTGCCACTGGAGATGAGGACAGAGAAGAAGAAGTAGAAGTCGAGAGAGATGTGGAGAACGTTGCGCCAAACTTGCCTTCCTGCAGTGGCAGCGCTTCTATCAATATCAACAACAGCATCAAATGCCCCCAGGAGCTCGAAAAGGACACAGGTAAGCTTTCGAAACTGTCGCCGATTGGAGGGCCAGACAATAGGCTGTCAAAAAATGTTTCTTTCGGGCCGGGTTTGCATAGGCGCCTGCGCTGTCTACAAATTTTAGTACATTTTGCTTCCAAGATGGACGAAGTGAAGTAAATAACAAGATAAGTCGAGCTGAAATAGCTGTTTACATGGTTTATTTCCGACTCATTTAATATTTCTTATGTTTCTTTTTAGAAACAACAACAGAGGACAAGAAGGAGAAGAAAAAAGCTGGTGCAAAAAGGCCGCGAAAATCAACAGCCGAAGTATTCGCGAAAGTGGACAATGCCTTAGAGGCATTTTTTTCTTATCAACAAGAAGCTGATAAAAAATTTTTGGAAGCAGAAGAGGCCCGTGAAAGGAGAGAGCTGGAGAGAGAGGAGAAAAGAAGGAATCATGATCAAGAGTTTCTGCTGAAACTGGCGCAGATACTTCAAAAGTAAAAAGTTACACATTGTATTCGTACCTGTGACAGTTTCAGCCAGATTGTCAGTCTTTTTAATATCCGATTATTTTACGGTCTGAATTCTTAAGGACTTTATGCTAACATATACTAATTTTCTAATTATCATTTCCAATGCCTTATTCCGGTAGTTTTAGGATTCAAACCTAAATCGTAGATGGTGAGATGTTTGAATATTTTGTTGACTTATTTTTCGCTGATTTGATGTTATTTTTTGTCTTGTTATGGCTTATTTATTCCGACATCCTGGATTCAAGTATTGTTTCTGGGGGCCTGTTTCAATATTCTTGTGCACTTGATTATACACATGATTATACAGCTGCGTAAAGAAAATTGTGTGAAGATTCGTCAAATGGTGATACAACTAAAAATGTGTAAATTGTTTAATGAGGATATCATGGAAAAATAATTTTTAACCATGTTACTGACTACAACTTAAAATGTGATCAAGCTAAAAAATAATCAGTTATTTTCTGTAGTTCATCCAGCTGAACTACTGCCTTTTCAACTAGATGTAAAATGAAAAATGTCTCATTGGCTTCAACCTTCCAAATCTATTGCCCATGCTGTGGCTATTTATATAAGCAAATGCTTTTAAGCAAACTGGCCTAAACACGACTGATGACTTTGAAACTGTTAAATGCTTTGAAAATATTTGTAACAAAGAGGCTAAAAATGTTTTGTGCTGTTTTTAATTTGACTACCCAAAACCACACATATCAGTTGCAGACTTGTATATCCCTAAAAATGAAAAAAATCCACCACAAAGCTTACATCTCACACACACACTACAGTTTTACATGCTTTCATTTTCCCCTTTCTACTGTGTAAATAGTTTTGTGAATGTTGAGTGTAGTTTGTATTTGGGCCTGCACTCCTCCACCAGGATTAGGTATTGTCGCATAATTATATATAATTAGGTTTGTTTCACAAAATTCTAATTTCAGTTTCCAATATGAAATGTTCTTTTTTGCAGTAAAAATTATGAACATACATGTATCACTTTAATGTACTTGTCATAAAGTTATTCCTATGTGGTATTGTTATACATATTTTCCTGCATTAGGCCGATGGGCCACTTAAAGCTCAAACAAGGACAGCAGGTTTTTGTATTCTGTAATTTGTAATCTCAGAAATAGTTTCCGAGCCAATTTACAACTATTTGTGTAATAAGTAGCACTCCAAAAGGAAATTGTGCACTTCATCCTCTTTGATTATAAAGGTATAATCCATTTTGTAAATAAGAAAACACCTCTACATTTGAAGATGAATTTTGTTTGTAATCTATCAAAGTTGACAAGTTAATCCTTTAAGTAATTTTGGTGCAGGATTTCAAATCAAATTTATAGTTTCACTTGTAATATTACAATCTCCAAATAATAAACAAATAAGAAACTTTTGATTGTGAGTGTAATTTGTCACCAATGATATTTAGAAGTAACCAAATGGTATACTTATGAATTTTGGAAACAGTTATTTAAGCTGCATAAATTTTATAACATTCTTGCAAAATTGTTTTTGAATTTCATTTGCCACCATTTGATTACACATTCTAATTTCACCACACCATACTACATATTCACTAGACTACAGAGGTAGGGTAGCTTAAAATCTCAATTTCCCATCTGAGCATCAGCTGTAATAAGAATGGGAGAGGTCCATAGACGGAAAAAAATATGTCAGTGACCTTTACTATTCGAGTATTCAGTTTGAATATCAAGAATGTCTGCTTGCTCACCAACAATGTAATTCAATTCAAATCAGTTTTATTCAACTCTCACAAATATTTTATTTATAATTTACAATTTTACAATGTTGTCAAGGAATACAATGTATGAATAATAATTTAAGTAAAAAGTATACTTCATGAACGATCAGAAGAATGATTAACATAGAAGCTTAAAAATTGGTAATATAAGTATATTTGTCAATCATAAGGATTTTTACAGTTTTACAAATTATTAGGAGGTGGTGTACATATCGCTTAAGATTATTTGGCAATGTATTTCAGAGGAGGGTACTACAGCAGCAAAAGAGAATGGAACACTTACCATACAAAATAGTATGAGCTGAATCTGAAAATAAATAATTTTTCAGTGATTGACATGTACATGTTACATGAATACACAGAAGACAATGATGAGAGGAAATCAGGAAATCATGGAGACAGTTTATGAAGCCAGTAATAAACTTATAAAGTTATATTTAACACAAAACATCAAAAGATTTTGGCAATAATATGAGTGTGAAACAGGTTCCAAGTATAACACAATTCTATTTCTATTTGCCTTTGAGAGGTCAGGGTGATATTGCTGTGTGACCTTTGCTGGTAATCGGATAAGGTGGTTTGGCAATGGGAGATCTAGTAGATTATGGATAGCGTTGTAAAACATTTAAGTCCTACTTTCTGTCTTCGGACTTGAAGTGTGCCCCAATTTAATTCTTTGAGTAAGTGTGTAACAGTTCCCGGTTCCCTGTCCCAGCAGTTTTTGACAAAACGTTCTGCCTTCTGTTGCACTATCCCTCAAGTTTATCAACCTGATATTTCTGATGCGGTGACCATACTGTGCTGGCATATTCTAATAGGGGGCATACCAAGGTTTTGTAGGCTTGCTCTTTAACTTGCTCTGGGTATCTTTTTAAGTTTCTTTTGACAAATCCGAGTGATCTATTCGCTTTAGTTGTGATGTAATTGATATGGTTGTTCCAGTTCAGATTATGAGTTACCTCTACTCCTAGGTATGGGTGGCTTCTCACTGATTCCAACGGCTTGCCGTTCATTGTATATTGGTAGTAGATGGGATTCTTTTTCCTTGTAATACTTAGGGTTTTGTATTTGGAGACATTAAATGCCATTTGCCATTTAGAAGCCCACAGTGATAATCTATCGAGGTCCTCTTGAAGAGTGAGACAGTTTTCTTGAGATTCAATTGCAAGATACAGTAAGCTGTCATCAGTAAATAGTCTTAAGTAGATGTTATGCTTTCCCCAATGTCATTTATGTAACTGAGGAACATCAAGGACCCAAGCACAGTCCCGTGGGGCACTCCAGATCGCACACTGACTTTGTTTGAATAAACCCCATCTAATATTACCCTTTGAGATCTATTTGTGAGCCAATATCTGATCCAGCCATGAACTGATCCCTTGATACCATAATGCTCCAACTTTTTCAAAGAGTCTCTCATGAGGAACTACAAGGAAAAAGATCTAAAACAACCAGATCAACTTTTAATCCACTATCAAGCGATTTAGCAATGTCTTCAATAGTAATTATCAATTGCCTCTCACAAGACCTTCCTTTGCGGAAGCCATGTTGCTAATCCTTGAAAATGTCAAACTGATCAAGGTGCGCAATGATGTGATGGTATAGGATGTGTTCCATTGCTTTACAAATTACACAGGTCAGTGATATGGGTCTGTAGTTGGATGCAGCTGATCTCATTCTTTTCTTAAAAACTGGGCACATGTTAGCTGTTAACCAGTCCTGAGGCAGTTGTTCTTGGGAAAGTGACTGATTATAAATAACTGTCACGTAAGGTGCAATTTGGTGTGCACGTTCCTTTAAGACCCTAGATGGTATAAGGTCTGGGTCGTAACAAAATCACTTCTCTTCTAAGGCAGAGCAAACAGCTATACTACCATAATTATTTCAAAACTAATACTACTAACATTAAAAACCTCTGGTCAGGAATTAGGCAGCTTGTTACTCATAAACCAAAAAATGTATGTCGAGTGTCAAAAATAACAACAAATAATCACAGTATAACGGATCCTAAAGCTATAGCTACTGCTTTCAATAATCATTTTGCAAATGTTGGAACTAAATTGCCAGAAAAAATACTAAATGTAAATATTGATCCTTTATCTTTCCTGGATCCTCCACAACAAAATAGCTTTTATCTAACACCAACTACAGTCAAAGAAATTGAGGAAGAAATTATGAAATTCGTCCCGCCTAAAAAGGCACGCTTAATTAAAATTTTACTTTTGTTTGAATCGCACGGCAGAAACAAAGGAGTGTTTCCAGATGAAGAATACGGTGCCAAATGACACGGGTGTCATCATCAAGTAAAACGGCACGCCAGTTAATATTTCTAATTCCCTCTCGACGCTTATGAAAATTTTTTCGATACGCTTTCTTTCCAAAACTAATGGTCACCTTGTTAAGCAATCTTTTTACAGGTTTGATAGTTTTTAGCTATGCAACAAAATTTGTTTTGTTTATAAACCGAATGAACTAAAGAAAACAATTCGTTTTCTTTAATTCTGAAGATATCGAGTTTTTAATTCAATCTTGTTTTTAATTTTGTCTTTGGAGTTCGTTTTCACTTTTTGAGTAATGAACATTGCCATTTCTAAATATAAGATGAGCTTAACTACAGAATACCCCTACACAAGACGAGTCCTAGTTCAGTTTGAGTTAAGTTTAAATTCAGTTTAAGTTTTACATTCAATCAAAACAAACATCAAGCGCTCATTACAATCCCTTCAGACGGTAATCTAACTCTGTCAAGATTACATAAGATTAATAAAAAAACCTCTGATCAGCACAAGAGTAATTACGCATTTAAAATATACGACAAAATTTTTAATGCAGACATGTTTCGACTTAACCATAAGCCATCTTCAGTGCGAGTGAACTAGTTATTACAATGTGAAATATATATTACAGAAATATGATACAAGCGAGG